>PVKU01005679.1:0-118382 GCA_004027475.1 Anoura caudifer | reverse complement strand
GAAGGGAGGAAGAGGAGGGGGAGGGGGGAGAGGAGGAGTTCAGTGGATGCAAATCCTATGATGAACTGATTCACATTAGCCTAAGACAAGTCAGGTAACACAGAAAAGGCTTGAAATAACTGCTGAACATTAACAGTGGAAGGGTCCAAATTCCACATGTGCTTAATCGTAAGTCTTGGAAATGGCATTACCTGAACTGATTAGCTCTCCCTCCAAGTTCAGAATCTTACTCCTTAGACCAGACTTAATTTAGGTCACAGTGATACTAACCCAAATTCATAGTTTTGGCCAAAAACAATTGTATCTTAATTATTACTTGATTTTGTACAATCAATTTCTCCTTTTTCTTTCTGATTATTTAAATATTTACTGCATAAATGCAATGTTTCCTCATTTTAAAAAATGTTAAAATTGTTCATTAAATGCTTCTATGTACTTAATTTTAAAATAAGAACTAGGAATACAACCCATTATTTCCTTATAAACTACATGTATTTTGCATACGAATATCACAAGAACAGGCAAATGGTTTTGGCAAACTGCTTTTAGCATTTCTATTTTCCTCTCTTTTTACAAAATCACATGAGGGAAACTTTTATGCAGCTTTGTATGTGTGTGTTCTATAATGTTTGAAATCTAATCTTTATTTATAGTCAGTGTATTTTACTGTTTTTTGAAACAAGCTCTCTCAATACACTCTTTCATTCACTCAAAGTTATCGAAGCAACGCGAATTGGAATTTTCAAGTATTAACATAAAATGTGTTTTCATGTGGCAGTAATAGTTGAGTCAAAGAGAGTTTACAAGCTGATGAAGATAATTTAAAAGCAGTGGGCTCAACCTTGAATAAAGATGAATTAGAAAAGCAGGTAACTTGCAAAATCTTTAGTGAATTGGAAAAGGCAGCCCTGATTTCAAAATTTGCATGATCTACAATTACAAAATAATCCTTAGATTCCTCATAGCCAAACTAACCCAGATGCGGGTCTTAGGTATCTAGCGAAAACTACACTAGCATCTGACCAAGCGTTCAAAGCAGAATAGCAGCTACAAGAAACTATTCCCTTTGACCAGTTATGATATGGCCCCGTTGTTGCCCACACATCTACCTTATCTCTCTTCTAAGGAACATTTCTGCTTAGTTGAAGAACAGGATCGCAGCAAGAGCACATGGGGTTACTAATGACACTGAGGCTGCTAGAGATGAATTTCGCTGGGAAGAATACGACAGACCTAATGAGGGTCACCTTCCCTCTCTCCTAGCTTTCTTTTATCTGATAAGAAAGCACCCAACAGGAAGCAACTCTCTAACAGGTCAAATCAAGGGTAGACCCAGAGGAAGGGAAACCAAGAAGATGGTTTAGGCAGCTGCTCTACATTCAAGCAAGGAAAATGAGCACGCTTTTTCTCTCTTCCTTCTGCTGTTGCCAAAGTAAGCATTTAAAGCACATAGCACCCTCAAACCCAGGGCCCACAATAGACAAGACAGGCCCAGCCTTAGGAACCCTATGCTAAAGAGTCCTTGAGGCATGCAAACTCTCCCGTCTGGGCTACATGGGCAGAACTGATGAGAATTTGGGAGTGAAACTCTCATTATTTAGAAAGTGTGTGTTTATTTCTTGGAATCACAGAGGGGAAAGATGATTAGACAAAAATTCTGAGATTAGGGATCCTGGCAATAGATTTCTCTTTCAACATGACCAACAATATTTACAAGTCCTTACTCAGTGTTTCTTTTCATACTGCAAGTCACAGATAAAATGTAAATCATAAGGAAAGTCAACTCAGAGGCACACGGAAAGGAGTTCATATCGTACGCTGTTCAAATGTTCCCTGTGCTCCATGGTACAAAATGACGTGGCCACACAGAAACAGAAAGCAGTATTTGAGGTTTCAGAGCACCGTACCACTTACAAACATAGCCAGGACTGGGCTCAATTCCTGAAAGGGTGTCAGGTCAAATAGGACGTTACACAGAGAGCCTGAGACCACGAGCAGTTTCCCTATCCCTCATTTCCTTGTAACCACTCAGCAAAACAATGATTATTTGAAGTTCCCTATACTTTCGATAAAATCTCTGATCCTTTGATGCCCGAGCTTGGTTGTAAGCACGGGCTCAGATGGTCAAAGATACATTTCCTAAGGTGGAGAGTTCATAGGAAGCTTCTTCTGCTGTTTGACATACTATCTTACATCTTCCTAGAAAACTGGTGTTTTACCCAATCACAAAATTTTCAGAGCAGTTAGTTTTTAGGGCAATGTAGGGGGATATGGAGCGGATAAAGGCTTTGAAATTGAAAATATTGGATTTCATTCATTGTCGGTTCAATTCAGCACTGTAAAATTGTATGTAATACTCATTCTTTCCAGAAAACATAAAATCTTACAGAACTATCTAGAAACCTGCTTCAAATCAAGGTTCAGTAGCTGTTACCAGGTTTAATGAGGTACCCACTGATAAAATGTACTTACTTCACTGCTGACTGGTCCATAGGCATGACCTGAAGAATCTGGTTCTTCTAAATACAGAGTGTAAAAGTGTGGTCTAAATCAAACAGTATCAAAATGTAATATTTTATGAACACATTATAAAACAGAATGGAAAGAATAATTCAACAAACCATAGTGAACAAAAATTATACAACACTGGGGTAACATTTCTAAATTTGCTGAGGAAATAACTTAAAGGTTTCAAATTCTTCAAAATGTGACTGTAAGAGCTCACTAAAGAGTTTGTTTGGACATAAAACCTCAGAGCCAATACGAAAGTTTTCTTGTAGACTATTTTAAAATATTGTGTAACTTCTATAAAACAAAGGAGAATTCACCATACATACCTTTCATCCTTTGGAAGCTGTAGCCATTTAAGAACAGCTAAAATTCTTTCTTCAAATGGTACTGAACTACAGTTAAGAATAAACAAAATATGGAACAAATCTGTGACAATTGTTTAGGTTTAAAATATAACATTTTTCTTTAAAAAATTACATTAAGAAAAACTAAAATAATCTAATGCATCAATTGTGTGTCTGAAGCCACATAAGAGTTTTATTTGGAAACTTGAATTCGTTTTCCCAGCAAAGGAACAAAAGTTAGGTTTTGCACATGTGAAAGTTGTCCTTGGGCTTCCAAGTTTGCTTCCTGTACTCCACCTGAGCAGGTTTTCCTGTACTTGGAGGGAGCAATTACTACCATGAGAAAAACCCATGTGTCAGCACACTCTTCAAAGGGCACCTCATGAAGAACCCGCTTATTGAAGACTCAGTAAAAGTGGGAAGTGGACATTTCCTCAGCAGAATTCATTACACCTTCCTCTGGGCACAGGATTTTGTTTACGGAACTCCATCAGAGTGTGTCCTTGCTCAACCCCAAGTACAGTTAGTTGTGTTCTCTGTTAGACTGTGAGAAGCCAGAGAATATATATCACTAATCTTTGGATCCTCCATCATGCCCACTATAAAGCATGGCAATGAAATCTCAATTACCACCCATGGAATGAAAATAAAGGTAATTAATAGGGTGGGGAGAGGCACTGCACTGTTCTTGAGTGAACCATAAAGAATTAGAGTAGCATAAGATCACCAAAAAAATCACTATGCACTTCTTGTCTAGATTTATTTTCTATTGTATTGATTTTGTGACAGAAATATCCTAAGTGTAAAATAAATAAAATTATTTTTGTAGTCCCACTAAGATTACCCAAAGGGAGTCTTCCCCCAAAAAAAGTTTGTTCTGTTTTTTTCTCAGTACATCATGGATTTTGAATATCACAGGGAGATTATTCTAATTAGTTTCTCACATTAGATGGCATATTTACTGAAGTAATTTGGAAACACAAATCCAGAGATGCCATCAATATCTCCTTTTAGATAACATTTCCAGACACCAGAGTCCTTCCTACCTGTGTCCTCTTTAACACTTTCATCTCCCGCGCCCAGTTCTTCTTTCACTGGAGCTAATATGGGCTGCGCCTCCACGCTGACACGGCTACTTTCACCCTGACTTCATTTTCTATTCCTGCCCAAAGATCTGGCTGCAAGCCCAACAGGATACCAATGCTTTCTAGAAAAGCTCTAGAAAAATAACTTGTTTTACTCTGCCATTCACCTAAAACTCTTTGAAATAGAGTCTTTGTTTTGATAGTTCTCACTTTGCAGCCAACATAAACTCAACATATTTTGGACTTCAAAAACAGGAGGTGCTGAGATGAAAATAATCTGTTCTACAGGTGCTGGAAAAAGTACACCTATACATACCCATTATATATTTCATAGATGTCTGGGAGAATTCCTTTAATTTCCACATCTGAGCCTGGCCAAAAATATGTGCCAGTCTTCAGGCCTTGATATCTAGCTGTGAGCCAAATCTGAAAAAGATAACAAAGGAAAGTTAGAAAATGATGCAAATGTTCATCTCTTAGGAAAGTATATGCTCACGCAACACCAATGCATTCTTCTCAAGTGCTAAGAAGTTTTAAGGTTAATAAGATCCAGCAGCAATATTAAATGATAATCATATAGTATGACTGAACAGCAGCAAAAATAAAGCAAATGACTAGAGACTATTTTAACCTAAAAAGTATGGACATAAGTCAGTTGGCAACTACTGCATTTTTAAGAGTTATCCACCTACTTAATAGGTTCCCCATGAAAAAAGAAAAATTCACAAACATACATGTCCAATTTATTGATATTTGAACTTAAATAACTAACATTTATTAAGCATTTTGATTGAAATTACAACTCTAAATAGTAGTCCTATAAGCATCCTACAGTATTAATTTAAGTGATCCTCAAATAAGCCTATGAGGTACGAACAGTACTACCCACAGCAGAGATATGACAAAACTAAGGCACAGAAAAAGTCTGCACAAAGTCACAGAGCTTTAAATGTCAGAGCTAAAATTTTAATTTATAACCTATAAATTAAACACCATGCTCTTTTTTTCTTCTAAAAGCATTAAGACTATCCAAACAGATCCTATAGAATTATGGTTAGAATTTTAAAAATAAAAAGGATACATCTAAATCATAGAATCTTCTAAATTAGTATATACAAAAGAAGTCAAAGTTTGCCTCCTTCAGAAACAATTACCTTTGTGAAGATGAAAATAGTACTTTCCATTCACCTACTGTCATACACTACTAGTGCAAGAAGGTAGAATCCAGCAGAGAGAAAAACGGTTCAGAATAACCCAAGGCCAGTTCTGAAATAAACGACTACTTTCGTTATTTAACAATACAAACTGACTTTAGGATTATCAGCATTCATCTCTTTACAAAAGGATGGCCATACACACAGCAAATGAAGTAGGTTAATAAGAGTGCCAGGGAATCTGGTATTTTACTGTGATTGAAATAGATGAGAATAATAAAAGAAACTCTTTTAGTAGCTAAAACAGACAACTTACTGGTTCTCCTTTGTACCACTCAGGATTAAATTTCTCTTTACTTTTAAGTGCAAAAGAAGCATTCATTTTTGGATCATACATTTTATTGTCAATTATGCCATGGGATTCTGGATAAAGACCCTAAAAACATAAAATACAGATTTTATGTAAGTTTTAAGTGTTTTAATATTAAAATCACAACAATTTCCTCAAAGAGAAACAGGTTACCGAAGCTACAAGAAACAACACAGTTCAGGGAAGGAAAAACAAAACAATGGGTATCGTCAAAAAACACAATGAACCACTCAAAATTTTATGTAGTATTTGTGTTTTAAATTATGTAGGAGATAACAAGATAGCAATGCTGTGGATGAGGGTCTGTGTAAGTAGGCAGCCTCCCAAATTTCAAGGAAAGGACTCTCCTTCTGCATTGTTGAGGGAAGCATTTCTGTAGAACAAACTTTTTCTGGGTTGGGTCCAAGAATGGCTTATATCAATCAATACAAGCTAAATTATTAATTTTCTGGCTTTAAGGCCAAATGAATGCCACTTTTATTTTTCTGGATTCATATTAAATCTGGAAACTTTGCAGCAAAAATAGGGCTGTAATCCTATGCAGAGTGAGGCAGGGTGACTTGCTCAAACTCACATATCAACATGACTGGAAAGACAAGTTTAGAACACAGGAGTGTGATCGTTTGGGGCTCAAATAACATAGCCTACAAAACTAGTAAGAAAAAAAACAGAATATAAAAATCATAGATCTTAAAACTAAAAGGAAAGCAAGAAAACATTTATTGAGGTCATTAGTCACCTCCTTGCACAGATGAGAAAATTGAGACTCAGAAGGTCAAGTGACCTCCCAAGGCCACAGCTAATTAGGAGCATAGCAAACCCCAGAATCTACGTTTCTTGGCCTAACTATACATTGGGAAAGAAGTTACTTTTTTTCTGATCTGATATCTAATTAATCTCCCAAACAATTCTACATTGACATCTCACTTCTGTGAACATGTAGAAGTTGAAACACGGAGCTTACTGTGACAATGCTGTAGTGATTGGGGAAAGTTTTCGTTGGGTATACTGGTCTCATGTTTTTAGCATACGCTCCACAGTTCTCTACAAAGGAAAAAATATTAAAGATTGTTATTAAATACAACTGACTATCTGTTTACCTCATTTAGCTTTGCTGACACAGCAGTCTAAATCATATGAAAAATAACCCAGGAGCAGTTTGTAATCACATATAAATTCAAGGGGATTCTAAAGCAAAATTTTGAATTCAAATTCAATGTTAATATTAGAGTTCCTTTTTTTCTCTTTGTAAAAAACATTAAACAAAATAATTAAGCCAATGAAGTAATTATCCCATACTAAACAATAATATTTAGTTCCAGATAAACCAGTTGTAATAATGATGCTTGCTAGATCTTTGTTACTATTTAGTGGTCACATACTTAAATTGTAAGACAGTGCAAAGCACAAAACAAAGCAACAGCAACAAGAAACTGAACTAACAGCTAAATCTGTAAAATTAAAAGTAGGGTGAGCAGTGTCTGGGGTGAGGTCCCAACCCATAGATTCAGAACTAGCTGACTGGACAGGCTCAATGCTGCAGAAAGAGGCACCGTCTGGCTTTAGGTCAGAGACAGCGCAGAAGTCAGACTGGTCTCCTGTGCCTGCTGCTGAGGAAGGAGCATGGAACTAATGATTTCAGGATTTTAATACCCCATTGCCTGATGATGTTCCTTAGGCTGGCATGTGTCCCTCTCACTGCCTTCCAAACAGTTCATAACTAGAGATCACATTCCGCAATTATCAAAGCTAGGACTGAGTCTAATTTTGTATTGGCTTCCTTTAAACTTCACATATGGACACCTACAGCTACTTCATTCTGAACTCAGGATGCCATGTCAGGTGCCATTGAGACAAACTTTCCTCCTAATGGTAACAATGGGCCTGATTCAAGCTTCAAAGCCCATGGGCCTGGCTAACGAGGACAGAGCCTTCCCTGCTTATATAAGCACTTTACTGAAGAGTTTTTGTGTCAAATGATCATTTACAAAAACCATTTTCTTCCAGGTAGATATTAAAAACTCAAATTTTTAGAAGTTTTGCAAAATTACTTTGGCTTGTCAAAAGAGAAGTACAATAAATATACATATGAATTTACTGGGAGTGATATTAATATTTAAACCAATTTCAGATACTCAAGTCCAGCAAACAATATTTTAGAATTCCAGAACACCAAATTAGTTGTGTTTACTTACTTCTAGTTCAACCCAGTATTACAGTACAGCTATTTAAATACTGATCACTGATAAATGAGCAGAGTTCTACAGTTTATATCTCCACACACAGATTTTGTTTCTTTTTCAATAACGACAATAATACAAGTGATACCCCTACTGCTGGTGGGTAAAGTGATTTAAAATGTTGGCATTAATACCGAGGAAACACCATTCTATGGCATTACTAACTTACAGAGTAATCATTCAATTAAGGCCTTGATTGAGACAAGGAAATTGGAAGGATGCTACAAGATATTACAAGATAACCAGCAGGCAAATATTCTATGGCTACGCTACTAGTA
Source organism: Anoura caudifer (assembly GCA_004027475.1). Lineage (NCBI taxonomy): Eukaryota > Metazoa > Chordata > Mammalia > Chiroptera > Phyllostomidae > Anoura > Anoura caudifer. The sequence goes on along the minus strand of PVKU01005679.1, from coordinate 110,400 downwards.
TCATATGAGAAATACCTTCTGTTTTGAAATTCTATTTTAAGATGTAATACTTATTAAACAAAGAAATGGTTTTCCCATGAAAAAAATGGAAAATTCTAAGAAAAAAATTATATATATATACACATATATATGTATATGTAAATATGTGCACATGTATCAGCCAAGGGATAAAAAAATCCTAAGATAACTCTATTATCTTAGAAGTATTTAAAAGGCAGCTTTAGAGTAATTACAATATTAAAGACTAGTGCCTTATCATCAGGTCAACCACTTTGTATTAGAGTTTAGTAAAATAGTCAAGTTCAGCCAGTACTTTTCCAAAACAGATTACTGCATCCCTAGTCTATCGCACTGAAATTGTGATACCCCAATAGTAAACTCTGAAGTTACTCACTTAGTTTGCTAATAACAGGAAGAAGTCCACCCCAAGTGTGTAAATATTCTGCCCTGAAACCATCCAAAGAAAATAAGAGGGTAGGAGGCATTTCAAACCTGGGCAATAAGGGAAAGAAAAAAAAAAAAAACATGTTTAAAGAAAGAAGACACACATCCAGTGAAGAGTTTCTCCCTCCTTGGCACAGATCCAGTGAAGATTTTCCACTGAGGCTGGTATGTAATCTAGACTAAACTAACAAGCTCAGCAAGCACCCTCATAAAGGATATTTTATAAGCATTTATTTTTATATACAAGGTGCCTTTATTATTTTATTATATATCTATATATCATCAAATACTATTTATTAAGCTCCCATACCATTGAGTTACCATACAAAGAGTATCATTCATGTTTTCTTCTATTCTACAAGCTGACCAAATGGTACTAAAAAATAATATTTTCCCAATACGAAGGAGGAGAAATGCTAACACACAGTATTTTCTAAATAATATTTTTGTTTCTATTAATTTTTTCCTGAACAACCACTTTCTGATACTATCTCTACTTGAATCTGCTAGTTGTCACATAAATTATATACAATATTAAGTTTTTAAATTTAATATAAAGATTAATATTTAACAAAGTTTAAGAGGTATTTACTGCATTTAAATGTATAAACAATAAAGAAATGATCCAACGCTACAAATGAACAAACAATGACAGCACACACACATGTGTGAACACACAGTTAATGTGTGTGGTGTGGAAATCTAACAGGGAGGCAAAAAAGAAAAAAAAAACACATGCAATGACATACTCAGCCAAAGAGAATAACTACAGGCAACTGTCCATGGCCTCGCCAAAACAGGCCCAGTAGTGCTGCATCTTCTGATGGCACCGTGGATGGCGGGAGAGCTCCGTACCACGAGAACCTTCCGCTGAAAACTCTCTGGGTAATTCAAAACCTGAGAGCCAATGCTCACCTCACCTTGCTTATTTCAACCCTATCTCCTCCCCAGATTATGCTCATATACAAACACAAATAGAAAAAGGAGAAAACGTGCATAGAATTTATGTAATTTATACTAACTAGTGCATATAGCAGAGCTCTGTTGGGTGACTCTGCAGAACCAGCTGCATCTGGTCTCAGTGGTCCATATCTGTGTTAAGTTATTTATATTCAATTAACAGAAGACAGAAAAACAGTTTACTGGACCACCAGGTAAATATACTGGTGTAATAAGTTCCAGTATAATAAAATGTATTTTAAATTATGATCTTCCTGTAAAGAAAGAAGTTACATTTTCCACTAAAAATCAACATTAAAGCTGAAAAATAATAATCAGTGTTTGGAAGGAAAATAAAAATTCAAATTCACTAAGTTTAAAATTTCTGATATATCTTGCACTTCAACGAAGCTTAGGATACATGAGAAGTAACCTTCGAAAAAAAGCCTCTTTTATTGGAATGTTTTCATTTGAGTTTAGTTTTTTTCTATTGCTATTACATTATTTTAAATGACAAAAATATATTCTCCCATCCAAAAGAAAAAAATTGTATTTATTTTATACAGCAAAAATAAATTATATACATAAATAAAATAAGCTAAAATAAAGATATAAAATTTATAATAATTTGGAAAAATCATCATTTTAAATAAGTAAAAATATATTTCTTAAAGTGAGTAATTCAAATTATATGAGGTAGATCTCAAGTGGAGCAAAGCTAAATGTACCTAACACTTTTTATAAAATCTCCACCATTTGAATTCCACAAAAACTTTTTTGATGGCCTTGTACACATAAAGTACTGTGCAAAACACTTTAAGAGCAAAAAGAACAGATATGAACTGTAAAAACTATGTAACATCCTCTCACAGATGTGTTGCTTATCCTCAATATTTATAAATGTACCAAAATGCAAAAAATAAAGAGAAGCCATAATTTGCGACAAGTTCAACTCTCCAAACTCCAAAGGAAAGAAAAGGGCCTTCCTTCCTGAGGGAAGATACAAGCATTTCCACCCAACACTCATGAATGCTAAAGACTACATGCCTCTCTTTTTTTATCACCTCTCTTTTCTCCACTACCTTCCAGATTGGGGGATCGCACACTGACAGTGCAAAATATGAGGCCTAACTACAAATCATGTTTAATGAACCAAGGAATAATTATTATTATTATCTTTTCAATTAGGAAAGAAAACACTAGTATTTCTAAAAAAGAAAAAATTCGTATCTCAGAATATCATCTTACCCTGCTGGGCACTGTGGCTCATTAACGCTCTCACAGGATTCTTCTACCCAACCTTTCTCACCTAAGTATTTTAAAGAAATAAAACACATGAACACACTTGATAATAACAACAACTGTGATGCTTGTGAGCGACATTAGGACAGATTCCAAAAACAAAATGTGTTAACTTTTGTATAAATAATATGGAGTATAATTTTAGGAAAATATAAGAAAAAGAGGGAGGTAATCTGTTTCAAAATAAAAATCTGTTTCCAAAGGGTTCGTTGATAACAGGAAGAAAAAAGCAAATGTGTGATCATAGGACTAAACATAACATTGTCTTTGTGAGACCTTGAAGGCATCTTTTCCATTTTCATTTTTTACTAAATTTATCAAGGTGACAGCAGTTCATAGGATTCAGATGCACATTTCTATGATACATGATGCATATTACACTGTGTGCCCACCACCCACAGTCCAATCATATTTATTCCATCAACACGGAATTGACCCCTTTACCCTTTCCAAATTATTCATATTTTCAGCCAAAATTTACAGCTCTCCTTCTACCCCCCAACAAAAACTTCTAGGCAAGGCATCCTAACAACACAAAGGTATGAACTACCCTATAATCTTTTGCAGTCATTTCACATCCGCTGTCTCAATGCATGGCAGACATTTTTTTAAATATAAAAGTGTGAGATGGTGTCTATTTGCTAAGAACTCATAATCTAACTCTGGAGAGAAAGTAAACACATGAGACTACAATAACTGACAAGAGAGAATATGCAATTAAGTTTGAAATGAGTGACACAGGCAATATGTGAGAGAGCAGGTCAGAAATGAAGGAGACAGGATGGATGCTCCTCCCTCTGTGTTTTAACATAAGCTTCCTCCTCTTAACGATCTGAAATACCACCTACTGAAATCTAAGAGCCTAATTTTTTAAAAAAAGAAAGTAATCTTAATAATATACCTTAGGAAGTTGAGTTTTCAATATTTTCCCACTGTACATTTCACAAAACAAACAGGTTATCTTAAATGCCTAAATTATTTCTGGAAAGAATTTAAGGGATGGGCCTGACCAGGCGCTTGGTTGGTTGGAGTGTTGTCTCATACACAAAAAGGTTTGTGGGTTTGGTACCCAGTCAGGGCACATCCCCAGGTTGCATGTTTGATCCCTGGTTGGGGCATCTACGAAAGGCAACCAATCAAAGTTTCCCCTCTCACATTGATGTTTCTCTCTCTCTCTCCCTTCTTCTCTCTCTAAAATCAATGAACATAACCTCAGGTGAGGATTTTTGAAAAGACTTTAGGCAATGTGCAGTCACTTTTTCCCCAGGCACGATGACTCATTTGATGCAATGCTATATATTCTTGCTGAACTTTTTTTTTTTAATTTGAGGGAGTGGTCACTTCCCTTCCTCTGACCCGGCTCTGTGCTGGGATCCCCAACAATCTGCACTAGCTGCCTGAATACACTTTTAGGAAATAAGGAGACAGGATCCTGTGGGAAAGTCCCATGTTCATTTGAATGAGCCTCCTGATTCCTCAGAGAGGCAGAGGCCCTCATAAAGGACAAATTTACTTTTATTCAGTGAGGCGTAAAGAGATATTGCTCATTCTTGGAGCTCAGTCCCTGAAACCGACGAGCCAGCGCTCTCATCAATGTCTCAGAATCTTGTGACCATGCTCACATTTACTGAGCTATATCAGACTATAGTGTGCCCAACAGTAAACCTGCAATTTAAGCTCCTCCTATTACTCATGTCATAAATTCAGCATCTAAGCTGTTGCTATTTTTTAATTGAATTCATGGGAGTGGCATGGTAGACTTTACCCTCATTTTTCATGGGGAAACCTGGAACACAGGAGTCAGCCAGGATGACCTTTCCACAACACAGCATTAAATATATAGCTAATGCCAAAATAACATGAGGGGGTGGCAGCAGGTGATGAGTGACTGTAGACAAAACAAGACAGGCCTGTGCAGATAACAATTATTAAGCTGGGAATGGGTGGTACACTGTTCATTACATACTCTCTGTTTACTCATATATATGCTCGAAATGTTCTTTAACAAAATATTTAAAAATATTTTTTTCAGCTAATATAGTTGGTCAATAAATATGATTCCTAATGTAAAAAAACAAAACCTATGCAAAACCAGCTGAGACGGAGGAAGACGTCAGGCTGCCGTCGAGCCTGGTGAGCACATGGAAGGAAACCTGACCTCGACACACAGGGCTGTAGTTGATGCAGCAGTCACCATGGTCCCTGCAGTCGTCTGAACAGGAGCAGAGGCTTCTGGGCAACCTTTTCTCACCACACCTGAATTTGCTGCAAGTCCATATGCGCTCTAGAAATAAGTATCAACAACAATGTTATGGTCCAAATGTAACACATCCAGAGTAAACTCAGAACTGTGGTCTTCTGGAGCTAGACCCATAAAAGACAGCAGGCTAGTCCCTCCCTCTTAGTCACTCATAGACTTTGCCGTCACAATGGTCAACGACAACCAACAGACAGCGAACAAGCAGGCAGCAACTGCGATTACTTCCCTAAAACCCCAGAATCTCATCATTTTAAAATGGGTCAAACAATTCTTATTACACAATTCCCATGAAAATCTTGGCTTTTTCTGCCAGCCATTTTCAGGGTTCTCAAACTTTAATCTAAATCTGGCTCACCCCTGTTGAAATATTATTCCATGTTCCACATCAGACTGAGAAAAATTTCCATGTTCTGAAGGTTTCATTTTAAAGTTTAAGTGGACATCTAAGAACTCTTGCTTTAATAAAGCCATAATGAAAATATTCACATATTTTCCCATGAACTTGGTTTAAATGCACATTAGACTATGCAGGTTTTCAGCAAACATTAAAAATAGGCACAGTTTTGCTGTCCATACAATGTTTCATGGCAAAATACGTGGAATTTTTTCTCTAAGGGACTATGAAAGCCAATTTTTTAAAAATCTCAGATGAGTTAGGTAAATCACAAAACTAAAGCTGCAGGAAGCATCCTGTGATCTTGCACAAATGCCCATGACGGCATTTTTCCCTGCATGTTTTTACCTGGTTCTATACATGTCTCCTGGTAATCTAGGCAGCAGTTCCCAAGTTCCACACAAGCAACATCACAGCGACAGTTCCCAAATGTTCTTTCGAAACAGCGACCTTTGCAACTTTTAACTGAAAATATTGAACAACGAGTTAAATGTTTCTAATCATTACAGAATCACAGAGCAAACATCAGCTAATACACCTAAGTTGGCGGTACAGATCAAATTCAAATACTACTTCAGAAAACACAGATGGGAAAGTAGTTACCTAAGAATCTTTCACAAATACACATGGAGACTGACACAAAGAGAGGGTAACGTGATGTACACAGTTTATGATTCTCTTGCCATAGAAAAAAGAAAACTTTTTTTTAAATTGTTGATCAAGTACAGTTGGGAAGAGAACTTTTTTCTTTCCTGTCTCACGAACGTTACTGGGTCTGATAAGACCTAAAACCTCTCATGGTCAGGGTGGGGGCTTGTTCTGAAGGTTGGCTTAAACAGCCATGGAGTTTTCTAAAATTTCAACATGTGTGAAAAGATTTTACGGTGATTATCTGTGAATCCTTGAGAAAGAGAAAGAATACCTGACGCGCCTTACTCCCAGTCTCGGGGTGCAGGACACCTTCTGCGGGACCGCCCCTCCCACCGTCGCCGGCAACACCCTTGTCACCAGCAACACCCTTGTCACCAGCAGACCCAGCCCGGCTCCCTCCGAGGAGCTTTTCCCAAACTCCCCAGCCTATGTCCACTTTCCCTTCTGAAATTTCTACAAAATCTTATCCTTGCTCCCAGTCACGGAATTCCATTTGTAACTACAGTATTTGATTAGGATCCCAGCCTCAGACTGGAATCAAACTTCCTGAGAACAAAGGTCACACCTAAATTCTGCCCAGTACAAACGTATCCCTTATACCCACGGGACACTTGACTAAAAATTGGTACTAATAGGTTTCCGTTAGATGGATAAATGACAGACATGGAAGAAAAGACTTTTCATTAAAACAGTAATTTTACATTAACTCTTTACTAGATATCTAGAAAAACCTAGGACTTTATTAGATTTCTAGCAAATCAGATCGATGAGGGAAAAAATGGAAGTCTAACAAGAAAAAGGAATAATCCTAGATCTTGACTTTAATAATCTTCTGAACCAACAAGGCACTGCCACAGAATTTAACTCTCATGACACTGGAAAGCTAGGCAATTTTAAAGACTTGAAATGGCAACACTAATTTTTAGAGTCAGAAGTACTTATTTTCCTGACTCAGGATGGGGGGAAAGCTATTAGAATAAAAGTTATTATTTTAAGCTCATTAATATGCACCAAGCAATTTTTTAAAATACCATGCACACTATTTTGGGTTTAGATTAAAATTGCTAATGTTATGTGTCAACCTGAACTCAAGGTAAATTAGTCCATATCAAAAGACCTGTATAGTCTGTAGCTCCTTAATTTTTGCTCTGAATATAGGCATACCTCATTTTACTGTGCTTCACAGAAGCTGCAGTCTTTTACAAATTGAAGGCAAGACCCTCAACCAGCAAAAAGATTACAACTTGCTTTACGGCCATACCCGCTCCCGGGCAGTGGGCCGGGACCGACTCTGCAATGTCTCTGAGGTATGCCTGCAGATTGTTGACTCAATACATAAAATTACTACATTTCATTCATTTCAATAATAAATGATAGCTTAACAATCACTGAAAAAAATTTAAATGACTAATATTACCATTACAGAGTAGTTGAGTAGGAACAGAATTTTCAAAATTTAATTCTCTAAGGAGACCATCATTAATTTTCACCAGGGGGAACCTGCCTCAAAGGCAAAATCACTACTGCAATGTCCTGTGATTCAACTTTATTATTTATAGCAATCTTATCAATGCTGGATAATTTCTACACTCACTATAAAAGAGAAACACATGTAGAAGCTTAAAAATACCATGATTGCTTTGAAACCACTGTCCACAATTTTAAAAGCCTTAAGAGCAGGTGAAGATCAATTTCTGGTTGCCTAGGGATGCTGACTGGTCACCTAGTAACCTCTAGGGCTGCTTCACAGCTAACTGCTTGGGGAGAAAGAGCATCCTAGGAGTGCCTGGAGGAAGTCAGGGAACCTCCGGGAGTGTGACACCAGAACCTGTTGGCTATGTCTCGTGGTTTGTTTCTTTGTTCTTAATTTATTTTCTGTTTTTTCAGGGTTTTTTTGTTTCTTTGGCTGGTTTATTGATCATAGCCCCTCTTTGTTGTTTTGGGATAAGTTTTGCAAGTAAATAAAATATTACATGGCTAAAATAAAAGTTTTAAAACAGCTCAAATCAGCATCAAATATGCAATATTTATGGAGTAGCCATAGGATTAGCTCATCACACTCTGAAGGCCGAATGTCAACACACACACACACACACACACACACACACACACACACAAACACTGTACTAATTACCTTCTTTGGCACAGCTTGGTTTCAACCCAAATATACAACCGAGGATTGTTGTTAACACACAGACTGACAATACCTGCAGGGAGAAATAGAGGAAATTATATAGCCTTAAGAACATTTTGTTTCTTCAAATTTTTTTTTCTTCAAATGTTTCTAAATTTGCAGCTGTTACCCTAGTTCCTGATTGGGGTGCTGGTCACACAATTGTGTTCACTTTGCAAAAACTCAAACTGCACTCATATTTTAGGGACTTTTCCATACGTATGTTAAACTTCAACAAAAAGTCTACTTAAATGTTAGCAACAAATCTATGCATCCAAGGTTAATACTGTCAGAAATTTTCCACTTGGTACAAATTAATCCAATTAGAGAACTTGTAACTATTAAGAGTAAAAAAAGGAAAGTCCAATTAGAGCCTCAATTTCCTATTTGTTAATCCATAAAAGGCGATGTGAGTATCAGATGCTTCCTTTAACAGTCTGACTACACAAATCTACACGGTACCCTCACATGCACTGTGGCAGCCTGTGGGAATGAGCACTGGACAGGGTTAGGTGAGTACGTCTTCGGTCAAAATGTCACCACAAGTTGGTTGTATGATTTGGGACAAGTCACTTAAGAATTCTAGACAGCAGTTTATTCACCTGTAAAATTAAAGGGTTGGACAACATGGATCCCTAAAATTATTTCCAATTCTAACATCTTGGTTCTTTCTCATTCACTACTCTTCTGGTCTTTTGACATTTTAAAATAAGTGGATACACCATTCGACTCTGAAGAACAAGGACAGAACTTTTATTTGCGAGTCAGAAGGAAAAGAAGAATCCATACGATAATCCGTAATATTTCTATGGGATGGAGTTTCCCTGACAGCTCTCTGGATTGTCACTTTGCAGGACAATCCAACAAAACATTCATTGAATACCAGCTATGCGTAAGAACCATGCTGTGCATTGAAGGAAAGAGTAAAAGGTACCTCAGGGAGCTTCTGTTTTTGTGGAAGGAGGTAAATATAACAGCATAAATGGCTTATATTTGGTAGCCTCTACAAAGCAGTCTGCAGGGTTCTATCGTTGTTTAAAGGAGAACGTTTGTGGTGGTTGAGGACAGGGCCGCAGAAAGTGCATCATGGATAAAGCCTTTGGGGGCCAGTGAGGGACTGATGCTGCAGGCAGAGCAGAGGGGAACAAAGGCAGGACACAGCAGGGCAAATCTTTGGATCTCGGAGGAAGACCAGCATAAGGAAAAGCTCAAACAAAGGAAGGCCCGTGGAAGGTGGCACATGAACAACCAGTACTCTCTCTTGGCTGAGACAAAGAAACTGCAGAGGAGAATGGACAGGGACCCAGGGTGGAGGCATGGAAAGGTAGAGTCATATTTCCCAACGGCCAAGATGAAAAGATAGCAGAGACAGGAAGAACGGGTGAATTGGGCAAGGTGAATGGTGGGTGGTGGCTTTTATGAACACATTTCTTCAAATGCAACATTGAGTACTGATGCCAGACTCTAGGCTAAGTACTGGCTACTCAGTAACAAAACAGGCATGACTCTGTCCTCAGGGTGGCCAGCCTTAGATGACTGCAAGAACTAAAGGGGAGGTGAGTGACAAGTAAACAGAAGCAGCAGGTATAACTTATCTCCAAAAAATGGGGGTGAAGGAAAGGAGAGCGAGAGTGTCGTGGGTCTAAAACACTACAGTGTCTAGGCAAGGCCCCCTCCCTTTTTTTAGGAAATCAGAAACGTAAGTGTATTTGTGTCCATTAAAATCAGAAGAAGAGCTTGAACAAATAGCTAAAACCAGCAGAGGCAGAACAAGGTATCAGAATAGATCACTAATGGATTCTCCTAAACTTTCAATGGTAGTGTAAATTGGCACAACCATACAGATGCATCATTTAAAGGTACTCATCAAAAATATTAAAAACTCTCTTACTGTCGAATCTATAGGGAAATGAAGAAAATAGTAAAACTAACCTGTACTTAATACACTATAATTTAAAACACAGAAAATTAAAGTTTAAGTACATTGTAATAAACTTTTCAAGAATAGTTTAAACAATGCTTGTCTTCTCATCACATAACTTACAATACAGAGGGAGAATCTTTTCTATGTCTTTGTGAATTGTCACATTCTTAGTTTAGATCAGTTTCTAATGCTTTAACCTTTGCCCTTTCAATATTAAGAAATATCTTCAAGAGTTCCTTTAACATGAATTTTGTGGTCAGCGTCACTTCCTCTGAGACATCTTCATCCTTTCCATCACAACCACACTCCTTCTTTATGTCGGTAAATTTGCCATCAACAAGTTCCTCTGGCTGCATATCCAGAGTCTAGTAAATGTGGCAGTGTTAGCATTCCATGGTTAGCTATTTCTTCCATCACCTCATTTATATTCAATTGTAATTCACTTCCAGCATTATCACTTTTATTTTTTAACCACTGCTTTAAAACATATATGGTATATGTAGACCTTTACCCTCTTGTTAAGCTATAGAAGAGATACACTGATTTTTCCGAGTCACCTCTTCTTTGCTAAATATTACTTAGATTTACCTTTTATAAGATGATGCATAGCAGCATGTCATTGAAACAGTACAACAACAGAAGCAATCGTTTCTCACCTACAATACCACCCATAAAGGATGAAGTTTAGATTACCTGCTACTACAATACACAACACCCAATCTGAATAATTTCCAGCAGGAAATTTCTCATCAACAATTTTGAGAACTGCAAAATCTAATTCCATTTGAATTTTTTCTCAAATCAGTTTAATTCTACAACACAATAGCACAATTTCTTTATAGAATAAAATTATAACTTCAAAACTATCTCCCTTTCTAATTTATGATAGCCTTCAAAATATATACTTTATATCTCCATATTTCCAACCCATGCTCAACCACATCAGATTAAATTAAGAAATATTAATGCCTGGACTTCTAGTCAAGATGGCAGTATAGGCAGACATGTTCACCTCTTCATACAACCACATCAAAATTGCAACTAAAATATAAAACAACCATCATTCAGAACCATCAGAAATCAAGCTGAATGGAATTCTGACAACTACAGAATCAAAGAAACCATATCCATCCAGACCGGTAGGAGGGGCCTGACACAGAACAGGCTAGTACCTCACCCACATGGATAAAAATCTGGGAGGGATATCTCAGAAGCAAGGAGTCCCAGCCCCACACCAGGCCCCCTCAAGCCCAGGGTTCCAGTGCCAGGAAGATAATTCCCCACAACTTCTGGCAGCAAAAACCAACAAGGATTGAATCAGTGGAGGAAACTGCTGGACAAGCAGTTCCTCTTAAATAACCCACACGTAGACTCACCTACTCAGACTCACTCCCTCTGAGTTCCAGCACTGAGTTAGTAGCTTGAAAGGCACCAGTGGCATAAAGGAAGGAACCGAAGTGCCTGGCATCAAGGCGAGCAGAGGTCATTGTACCTTTTCTAACCCTCCCCCCACAGAACTATAGAGCGAGCAAGCTGGTGCCATATCTGAGACTCCATCAACCTGGCTAACACCATTTGACCTATTGTGGACATCCCCAGAGACTCTGACCCACCCAACTCATGGGCCCACCCAAGCTGCTTTTTCATATGAATGGCTGGAGTGGGCTCATGCTTCACAAATTCCTAAATCCTATCAAACAAGCAACAGCTGGCCTCAGTGACCCACAGGACTGGCACTAGCAGCAGCCAGCCTAGATTCACAGCTTGACTTTGCCTGGGAACCTCCAAGCCCAGGACGACTAGCAGCCATCTCAGATTGCTTTACAGCTCATACAGGATGGCCTGGAGCAAAACACAGGCGGGGGCTGACCTTGTCTGCTGCACCCTGGAAACCCCAGGACCAGCTCACCCAGTGGACAGCTACAGACCATGCTGGAGACCCACCACCCTGCCCCTGCACAGCTAATCCTCCATGGAGGGTGGATGATGGTGGTCAGTGGTCACAGCCAGTCCTTGCAGCTGACTGGCTTGGGTAAATCCCTCCCATTGATTTGCCAACAGCAACCAAGGCTTCAACTACAAGAGGAGGGTTTATTCAATGCACACAAAGTGTGCACCTCAAGTACCCAGCCTGGGTGATAGGGGAGGCTGTGCCACTTGACCCTACAGGACACCTACTACCTTCGGCCATACTACCAAGAGAGGGAGTCAAAGCAGCCCCACCTAATACACAGAATCAAACACAGAGTGGCTGTTCAAACAAGGGGACAAAGAAACATGGCCCAACCTCCAGAAAAACGGCTAAACAAAATGGAGATAAGCAATCTATCAGATGCAGAGTGCAAAACACTGGTTATAAGGATGTTCAAGGAATTTAGTGAGGACCTCAGCAGCATAAAAAAGATCCAGTCAGAAACAAAGGATACACTAATTGAATCAAGAACAATTTACAGGGAAACAATAGTAGAGTGGATGAAGCCAAGAATCAAATCAATGATATGAAATATAAAGAAGCAAAAACAAACAAACAAACATACAATCAGAACAACAAGAAGAAAAAAGAATCCAAGAAAAAATGAGGGTAGTGTAAGCAGTCTCTGGGACAACTTCAAGAGGTCCAATGTTCACATTATAGGGGTGCCAGAGAGAGAAGAAACTGGAAATCTATTTGAAAAAAATAATGAAAGAAAATTTCCCTAATTTGGTAAAAGGAATAGACATGCAAGTCCAAGAAGTGCAGAGTCCCAATTACGATGGATACAAAAGAGGCCCACTCCAAGACACATCATAATTAAAATGCCAAAGGTAGCCCTGGCTGGTGTAGCTCAGTGGATTGAGCACCAGCATGCAAACCAAAGGGTTATCAGTTCGATTTCCAGTCAGGGCATATGCCCGGGTTTTGGGCTAGTCCCCAGTAGGGGGAGTGAGAGAGGCAACCATACATTGATGTTCCTCTCCCTCTCTTTCTCCTTCCCTTCCCCTCTCTATACAAAAAAATAAACAAATAAAATCCTTTTCTAAAAAAATGCTAAAGGTAAAGATAAAAAGAGAATCTGAAAAGCAGCAAGAGAAAAGAAGTTAGTTACCTCAGCAGAGTTCCTATAAGACTGTCAGCTGATTTCGCAAAAGAAATTTTGCAGGCTAGAACAGATTGGCAAGAAATATTCAAAGTCATGAAAAGCACAGACCTACAGCCAAGGTTGCTCTACCCAGCAAAATTATCATTTAGAATTGAAGGGCAGATAAAGAGCTTCCCAGACAAGAAAAAACTGAAGGAGTTCATCATCATAAAAACATATGAAATGTTAGAGGGACTTATTTAAGAAAAAGAAAAATCTAAACTATGAAAAATAAAATGGCAAAAAATATAAATCTATCAACAATTGAATCTAAAAAAACAAACTAAGCAAACAAGAAGAACAGAGATAAAAATCTGAATACAGAAAGCATTTTGATGGCTGCCAGTTGGGAGGGGGACATGAGGGAATGGGTGAAGAGGTGAGGGGATTAAGAAGTACAAATAAGTAGTTACAGAATAGCCATGGGGATGTAAAGTATAGGCAACGGAGTAGCCAAAGAACCTGTAGGCACGACCCCTATGGACATGAACAATGGTGGGGGAATTGCCTGAGGGAGTAGAGGGTGCTGGGTGGAGGGGAGTCAGGACAACCATAATAGCATAGTCAATAAAATATAATTAAAAAAATAAATATTAATGCCCACTTGTACTGTGCCAGGGGAAACATCTAATATGATAACTTTCTTAAGCAGAATGCCCTTTATCCTCACAATTATGTCAGCTTTGGCAAATGGGGCAATAGTGATATTGTTGATTATCTCATTACAAATCTCAATTAAGAATCAACAGAAATCATTATAGCAGTATCTATCAACTTACAGAGAGCATAGGCTGAAGACTACAATGACGGAAGAAAGAAAAGGTGCTAAAAGTAATATGAGTCACTTTATAAAATTATAAGCAATAAGTAGCAATTCATTAAACGGCACACACCGCACATGCACACACACAATGACAACAAACCCCCACAATATCAGGGTCTTGGCAGACAAGGCCATTTATTACCAAACCACTGCTTGTAAGAGTAACTGAAGGGCGCACCAGAAGGCTAAGGACAACATAACAGAGGGTAACTCTGTGGTGGTTACTTTGGCTTTGCACAGATTCAGACATGTGGGTAGGAACTGTCACTACATGATGAAACCCAGTTGCCAAAGCACTTCCAGGACCTTGTATTACAAAAATGCTAAGACCGCAAGCCATACAACCTTCCCTCACAGAGACTCCTATTTCTGTGGATAAAAAGAATCTCTGCTCTGTGGATACCAGCACAACAATTTCCACAAACATAAAAGCAGAAGAGTGAGAGATAGTAAATCCACAAAAACAAGTTTCAAAGACCTATCACAGAAATTGTTTGACTTTCCAAGAATCCACCATCAACAGATTCTTTTACAGGAACAATTAACAGAATTGCTGGATGTGTGCCATCATCTCAAACAGTACTTGCTTCTAATTTATGTCAGAAACAGTGCCATGAATCTGGTGCCTTTTTTAAAATGGCAAATACTTCTCATATTTAGTAAGTGGGAAAATCAGCAGCAGGCTGAGTTTAAAAGACTTTACCAAATGGATTCTAGTTATGAGTCAAGAGAACTATATTCACATTAAAAGAAAAACGCATGCTCGCCCTGGCCAGTGTGGCTCAGTTGGTTGGGCGTTGCCTGGCAAACCAAAAGGTTGCTTGTTCCATTCCCAGTCAGGGCACATGCCTGGGCTGTGGGCTTGGTCCCCAGTTGGGGCACGTGCAAGAAGCAACCCACCAGCATTTCTCTCTCACATGGATGTCTCTCTCCCTCTCTTTCGCTCTCTCTAAATCAGTAAAAGAAAAAAAAAATTTAACACACACTTTTCTTTGGGATCTTTATGTTCTTTTTGTCACACTTTAAAAAAAAGAACATAAGAAAAGTAAAGTTGGAAGGAGACAGAGCAATTTTGTAAGGCACAAAACAAATCTTTAAATTATTATTATTTTAAATACTGATCCTCTTAAATGCTCCCATGTGTCATTCAGGGGCTCTCGGCCTTTAACCCTTTCCTAAATAAGAAGGAAAGAAAACAGCTGGTACATACTTTTTAAAACTCAGGTATGACACTATGTATATGAAAGACAGAGAAGACAATGTCCCCAAACTAATATAAATCTGTTAGGAGTTGCTGATAAAAGAAAGTACAGTTTAAAACAATTATTTTGAATAAGCAGAGGCAGTACATATTTGGTTGAACTAGTTTCTTGGAAAGATAAAACTATGAAATTCTACTCTAAACTAAAATTAACAGTCGAGGTATTTTGGCACCTTTGATATTTAAGCAAATAGTCATTTCATCATTCCCCTGATTTTCCATGAATTATCCTAGTAAAGAAGCATTTGAAGAGAAGTCTCAAAGAAAGCTTATATCAGTAGCCCATGGAAGCTGGTAATGATCACCGAAAAAAAAATTTTTTAGGAGAACAGGTTAAAATTAAATATCAAATTAAAAGGCTGGCTTAAGAAAATTAACAATGCTAGTACTTTACCATAAACCATAAGGTAATTTTTAAAATTCTAGCAATTTTTAAGAAGATTGTATTTACTTATTTCTTAGAGGGGAAAGGAGGGAGAATGAGAAGGAAAGAAATACGGATTGTTTGCCTATCACAGGTCCCAACCAGGGACCTGGCCATCAACCCAGTCATGCACTCTGAGCACAAACCGAACCAGCAACATTTCTGTTCATAGGCCAGCATTCAATCCACTGAGCTATACCAGCCAGGGCTAAAATTCTAGCAATTTTTTTAAATTAAAAATATAACTATGGCAAAATTGTGGCCCTAATCACAAAGAGACCAACAATTCTCATGCCCTTATGTCCCAATTAAGATGTGCGTTACATTTGGAGTTCTGCGACACTGAGAGCACCACGTCATGTGCAGCCCCTTCAGTGGACTGGCCTGGGCAGCCTCTCTAGTCCCCAGTAAATCTAAGATATCTGTGAACTACTTCTCCCTGACAACTGACCCTACCTTTACGTGGATCACTCCTGAACTGACGTCCTACATAATCCTTCATGGTAGAACTTCTTCCTGAGGCCCTGCTAAGCTCCAGAGAATTGATGTATCTAGAGCAGTGATTCTCCTTTCCCATCATCATGTTGATATGTTTGTGTTTCAAAAAGTACCAAGCATTTTCGAAGGGAAGAATACCAGCCCTTAGAACTTCTGCCTGAGTGAGCAAATCCCTCCTCCCAGATCTCACCCAGTACTTGGAAAGACCATTCCTCTAGGAAGTTAAAGGTCAAAGAATAAAACATCCATTGATAGTAAGTAATGGTTTCAGTAGAGACTCATTCAGCTCATCACTCGCGGACCCTCCCTAAATCTTGAGGTGCAAGCACCTAGTCAACAAGGTCAGTAACAAAAAACACCCTAGGACAAAGCAAATCACATAGGAAGGCTGGGAAATCTCACACACAGCCTTGGGCTGCGAGCTTCACGTCACTTCCACAAACGGGTAATGACTGCACAAGTGATCACAGAATTATTAAATACCAATGCTCTGGTTTTGGTCTGCTGGTTTAAATAACTGTTTTCTGTCTTCAGTAGGACTGTTAGTATAGCAAAATACATTTTTGTGAACTTTATATAATCTTCTGATTTACTTAAGCTTCTTAAGGAAAACTATTGAGAAAGTAAAGATCATGAGGCAAGTTTATAGTAAAATGCATTTCTATCTCTTGCCTTATAGCAAAATAAAATGATAGATGGAGTTAATATTTAAAGGTTTACCAGGGAATCGTGAAGAGGAAAAAAGGGCAATTATTTTTATAATTTTAGGATGGTAAGTACCTTTACAAACATTGTGCAGAATTCAGAAACTATAATGGAAAATTTGATAGATTTGAATCCATAAAAATCCATAGAAATTTCTGTAAAGCTTAAAAAACGACCAAATTGGAGTGGAGGGAACTAGGATTAAACATTTTCAACATATGACAAAGGTTATACCCATGATAGATAAAAAGTGTACAAAAATCATGAAGGAAAAGATAGCCCAGTTTTGTAATACCAGAAATAGTAAACCAGATGTTCAAATAAACAAGAGATAAAAAAATAAGGTATTTACCTTCATTAAAATTCAAAGAACTATAAATCAAAGAGTTCCCTTTTTACCCAATGAAATTGAAAAATATTTTAAAAATTACTATTGCAATGATGACGAGAATGTGAGGTGAAACAGACACTTTCACACTGTCTTCATTGAAGTATAAGTTCCTTTCTAAAAGGTCATTTAGATGATGCTACCTAAATTTGACATGTGTATATACTCCATTCCCAACTCCATTCAACTCTATCAGGTAGATACAAATTTTCACATGAGCATATAAAATATGCAGAGATATTTATTTATTGTAGTGTATTTAGGATAGCAATAATGTACAAATAACCTACATTCTGTTAATAAAAAAATTGAGTAAATCTAATACATATGGTAACCCAAACAATATAAAATTGATTAGTTCCAATTTTGTAGATCACTGGAATACTTTGGAATACTTGCTCTCAAATCCTTCAGCCACCCAGCCTAGGAGTCTACCCTGAGGCTATCATGCTGTAAATAAACCCAACCTATCCCAGAACTAGAGACCACTGGGCAAGTCCAAAAACTACAGAAAGTGGGCGAGTGACATCTGGCCAGCTTCTACATGCTCCATCCCCTGCTGCTGCAGCCTGGCCTCCATCTGCCTGACTATAATGACAGGAGTCCAAACCTCATGGGCCCAGCATGCCTTTCCTGAACTCCTGACCCATCAAAAACTGTGAGAGGTTCTGAAGTTACAGAGCTGGGGGCCAAAGGCTGAACAGAGATGAACTTACCAACCTGGTAGACCTAACCAACATGGCTCCCTGACCACAGGAGAGTGTGTGCTTGCTTCTCTCCTTCTCCCAGTTCTGTGCCTAACTCATTCCCAAGTGATCAGTGAAGGAACCCAAGGATTGACTCTGCTGGAAGTGCACAGCGGGCCAGCCTCACTCAGAGGTCACCGCCTGGGTCTTGATCATTTCATTGGAGGAAGGGAACTGACTAGGGGCTGCCTCATTGCCACACCACCCCTTGTTCGTCTGTAGCTCTTCCAGCACCTTTGTACTGTCTCTTACACTAAGTTCTCAAGTACAGACACAAACACCCCCCCCCCCCCAGGGCATACTCTAAGCTAAATGTAACATGGGCACAAAAAAAACTTTCCATTTTGAGAGTTCACTTGTTCTTAATTCTCAATCTCTTAGATGCAAAAATTATTTTAATTACATCTTGCTTTGGTAGAATTTCAAGAAAAAAGAAAAACAGCATGACCAAGATAATTCTGAAAACAGTTTGTTTCTTTAAAGCAATGATCTAGAAAGATGACTCATTAAATAAAGGTAGTATTAACTGATTTAGAAAAAAAATGGTTTAAGTCTAGTTAAGCTTATGAGATAAAAAAAGGAGGAAAAGTAGTTTATTTATGACAAAGGACAGCCCTTCCTACCCTCAGGCAGAGGATAAAAGAGACTAAAAGTTTAAGCACCCTGGGTTCTGTCTAAAAGACCTTGTTTTTCTTGCTTAGGCAGGTTTCATGTAGAAGCAGAAACTCTTGGTAGTAAGATGAAACACAAAGAGTGTAAGAAAAGACACTGCACTCAGTTTCTATAATTTCTTTCTTTTTATTATGAAATAATTTTTGGAGCTTAATGAATGACTAGAGTTGAAAATGAAAACAAACAGAAAAACACTTTAGTAATTTCCAATTGGCCTTAAAACAAAAACCAAAATCCCCAAACTGGCCTGCAGGGCCTGCCTGGACCTGGCCCCGACCACCTTTCCGGTCTCGCCACCCACCACATACTTCTCTGTACACTGGCCACCCCAGCCTCCTTCCTCTCAGGGAAGGCCCACGCTCCCTGCTATCCCAGGGCCTTTGCACACGCTGCTGCCTCCTCTCAGCATCCTCTTCTCTCACCAATCACGTCCTCAGACCTCTATGACTAAGCCCTCTGTCCAGCTTCTAGGCAGCATTTACCACAGCTGCAGCACAAGAAACCTGTTGGGATTCTCTGATAAATATCTGATCCAGGAAATACCTCCAATAATATTGTAGTAACTTTGTACAGTGACATGTTACTAGACTTATTGTAGTGATCACATCCTAAAGGATCCAAACACTGAATCACTATGTTTTACACCTGAAACTGATATGATATTGTATATCAAATATACTTTAATATAAACAAACAAACAAACAAACAAATGTCTGGTCCTGTGGGGGTGGACCACAAGACCAGGGGATAAGTCTTTCCCCTCCCCCGTCTCCATTTAGTCCTGACCTCTTCCACAGAGCTGCTCACACAGCAGTAACCATAAATATTTGTTGATTTAGTCACTAACCATAACAATAAACCCTCTTCTAGCATCTACTGTCTCTCAGGCACTTTTATTAATTACTTTACATGCAGTTATTCATTTAACCCTCAACATAAAGTTGTGAGGTAGCTCCTGTTATTATGGCCATTTTACAGGTGAGGAAACTAGGCACAGAGAAGCTAAGGGACTTGCCCAAAGACAGACAGCAGTTATTGGCAGAGACGGGCGTCACACTCCAGCAGTCCGAGTACAGTGTCGGGCCCTTAACAATTCAACTTTGTGGCCTCGATACATTTAAATGACAACTGATTAGTTCAGGGACAGGGGAGAGCTGACCAAAGAGCAGCTAAGGAACGCTTTCTGTGGGAGGATAAATTGAGTTGGATCCCAGTGTGTTGCATAATAAAAGGGACATCAAAAGGTCACTCCTGGGGCAGAGACAGAAATAACCTACACCAGTGTGTTTGGGGAAGAGTGCACCTCCGAGCTGACAGGAATGAAAGGTGTGTGTTAGCATCTGAGACGCACACCTGCAGCCCCTGCCTCTCGAAACTGACAAAGTGCAGTAAGAGTAAAGTTGACTGAAAAACAGCCCTTTGAACTCCTAATTCCAAGTTATGCACATAATACAAATATCTCACCTACAACGAAGGACGCAGAGTTTCACTGATGTGTGCATCCCAGACCAGACTCACTCACCGGCCAACAGGTTTGCTCCCTCCTACCTCACACATTTGTGTCAATTAAAGGAGATCAAGTGCTTAACATAGGGTCTGACAAAGAGTGAACTCCGCGAAGGCACGTATAAATTCAACAAACATCTACGAAACACTGTGCACAAGGGCCTATGCTAAGAGCTTGACAATTACTGACGGATAAGTGACTACACATGTGTCCCAGCCCTTTAGGACTGCTGTGAACGTACGAAACTGCTCATGCTGAGCCCCCGAGTGCTGCTCAAGTGATGAGAAATAAGGCTAAAAGGAACATTGAGTTTAGGAGTACACATTTCCCCACGTATGTTGTGGCAGTCTCTGGGAAACTCTGAGCAGAATCATAATGAAGGGAAACCATTAGGAAAACTAATAATCAAACCCAAAAAAGAGACACAGCAATGGCAATAAACTTGAGCAATGAATAAAACAAAAAAAATGTGTACTCAAAAATAAAATCCACACCCTTTCAACTTGAATATACTTCATTCACCTGTTTCCTACTGATTATGGCTGAGGTACTAGTAGGGATAATTTCAAAGATTACACCATGAACTACAGTTAATAACATAAAAGTCTCAAATCCTATTCCTGAAAGATGATCGAAAAGCTTTGTAGCAAGGGTAAATTCACAACTGAACATAAGGGGGGGGGAGGAAATGGTACAGTATATGCAGTATGATCGCATTTTTGTAAAGATAAAAAAAGTGATCCATACACATAAAAAAGACCCTCTGGGAATAAATCAAAATATAAATAGCATATAATAAGAACAATTTTTATATTCTTTTTTTTGCATTTTCTACACTTTCTGCAATATGTAATGTTTTTATAACAAAGGGAAAATATTGTAAGCTCTCTATACAAAGATTTTAGACCTAGAAGGAACCCACATAATCTAAACCCTCTTAGTACAGTTATGGAAACTAAGAGTCAGAGAAGAAAGCGATTGTTCAAAGGTCACGTGGGAAATAATTCTCGTGATCTCAAGTTTAGGACTCTTTACCCAACCCCTGTCTCTCAAAGCCTTTGTCTGAATCATCCCAGAAATATCAATGTTCTTCTTTTCTTTGAAGCTTCCAAGAGATGACAAATGTAAACCATTTTTACATGCCAACAGGCTTCACATTTCCTTCCTTTGAGCTATCAGTAAGCTACTTAAATTAACAGTGTACACCTATGGAGTTGTTTTGTACTTATTTCCCAGGTTAATCCAAAAACAGAAAAGACCAACACAGTGTATTCATAATGCTCCTGATCCACACCCTTTCCACTTGAATATACTTCATTCACCTGTTTCCTACTCTCCAGAAGGTTCTAATCTAAATAATGCTGGGCGGCACTTTATAGAAAGCCAGTGTGTCTGGCTAAGTACTATGGAACAATCTTTGTGCCAAGGACATTTAACCTGATCAATTCCACCTGAAAAAACCCTGGTAAAATATTCCTTTGTTTTGATTTTGAGTTAAGCATATTGTTGATTGTGGAGAAGGTACCGCCATGGAAACTTTGAAGAACACTATTGGTGGTAAGATGCAAAGTGAAATCTACCTGATATTCTGATAGGTGGATAGTTGAATTGGAAAAAACCTCTGAATGTTATCGGATCACAACACAGGCAGAAGACTGGCAGAGATGAAAGCAATAAAGAGCAATTAAAAGACAAGCCAGGACAGAGTAAGGAAAAGTCAGTCACACTACAAGAAAACTAATGAGAGCATGGCTAGGCTTCCGAGAGAGGGAGACTGCACAGTGAAGGGAGTAGGAGACCATGCATCCAGTGCGTCCAATGGCCAACATTTATCAGTGCATCTCTGAGGTCCACGGAGGAAAAGGGGCAAAATGCAATCAGCAGCAGCAGAGGCATTTTAACCCACAATGCCAACATGGTTGAGGTCATGTAGGAACATTGAATAATGTTTTAACTTTTTTATTGTAGCGTCATGTATGAAGTCAATGGCTGAACAAGGGTTGATAGAAGCCGCAGCTAAAGGAATTCTAGTTGCTGCGCCTTGTGTAGCCCTCACAGGCTCTAGAGTGCTGCTCCTCACACTTCAATGTGCAAGCAAATCCCTAGGAATCTGTGGAAATGCAGATTCTGGTTCAGCAGGTCTGGGATGAGAACCAAGAGGCTGCATTTCTTACAAGCTCCAAGGAGCTGATGCTGACGTGCTAGGCTGCAGACCACGCTTTGGGTAGCAAGGATATAAAGTGGCTTCTGAGTAAGGAAAAAATAAAAAATCCAGTCACACTGAAGTTTAGCAATAAAAGCAAGAAAAACAACCATTTATTGAGGCCATACTATGTGCCACTTTGTATATAATATGTATTTAATTCTCCTAACAAGACCCAACATGGTTTTATCATCTCTCTTTCATGGTTGTGGAAGCTGAAAGTTAAGAACGGGACCAGGATTTAAACCCACTTCTGTCTTACTTCAAGACCATTCGTCATTAAGCTACAGCGACGAGATTAAGAAGTTTATTAGTTTTGTGATTTTGGAAAGTCCCCAAAATTTCTCTGAGCCATCATTTTTTCATCTCTAGCATGGGAATATTGATGGAGCCGTGGCTGGGACCAAAAGAGGTACTAGATGTAGGATTATTTTGAAATCGATGAAGGACCTTACTTAAATAAAGATACAATTGTAACTTGCTGATTCTTTTTACCTCTTAATCTCCTTTCCCCCTTCCCTAGTTCTTAAATAGTAATGAATGTACACCTTTTCTTAAAGCACATATTCTCTAAACTTTTGCTCTCAGAATTTCTTTATATTCTTAAAAATTACTGAGGATCCTAAAGAGCCTGTGAGATAGTTGTGGACATTCTTCTTTAAAAGTACATCAAATTCTACAAGTGGTTATTTCTGAAAGGCAAAATGCAACATGGAAGTTGAAACAATATTAATGAACTTTTCAAACTGTAACGTTAAAATCCATTAGTCCATTTTTCACTTTGAATAGCACTTAAACCCATGCATAATTTTGCTAATTATCCATTGGGCCTTTGGAAAATATCAGTTCACTGAGTCATGCAGTTCTTTCAAATGCTGACAGATGTCATTATCCCATTTTTAAAAAATCACATTCCTATCTCCACCAGTTTCATCAGAAAAGCCTTTAAGGGCTGGGAAGCTATCAAGCTTACAATGGCAGATACAAGTTTTTCAGAATTCTAAATTTTGCTTGAAAGCTCAAATTTTATCAGAGGCAACACCTACTTTCATATGTTTTCCTTGAAGTGACACACTAACACCATTCATTTTTGAGAATACATGTGCCAAATACCCAATTCTGAATAACTGCAGTTTGTCACTTCTTCTTTCTACCAAAAGTGATGACCCATGGAAAGAAGCAGCTAGTTCAGCTTAAACTCAAACAACCCCACAGCTGCTTCTCCTCCAGAAAACAACGGGGTTGCACCTCAGCATGCAGTACGTGTGCTACATGAATCCGTCCAATTTTGTTCCACGGAACAGTAAAGACAGATACTTTAAGGTTGAAATTTAATAAAATCTGCTTCACCAGGGACATTTTTACTGCTTTGCCTAGTACATTCTTCTAAGCAAAACATTGAAAAAAAATTATCTTTACTTGAGGACATTTTTTCATTACTTTTAGAAAGAGAGGAAGAGAGAGAGAGGCCTGATGCAAGACAGAAGCATGGATCGGTAAAACACTTTATTTGCAGGTGCAGGACTGCTCGTACAAGTGGTGCCGCTGCCTTGACTTCTGCTGAGGGGCCAGCAGGCGCGCTGGCACCAACGTGTTTGACACCATAAGTGCAAACATCAGCATGGGAAATGGGCGAAGAACATCTACTGTCGCTGTAAAATACTGTGGACTTCACGGTCCCCCTGAAAGGCCACACCCCAGCCCACCGGGATCCACAGACCATGTCCTGAGAACTGCCTCCTGAAATACAGGGTCTGGCACAAATAACACCCCATTTTTATTACAAAATCTTTTATTACTAAATCATAAGCATGCAATTCTGTTAAACAACTATCACACTCAAGCACACCATATGACATTTTAGGAAAAATGTCCAAATTAAAACTATAAATTGTTATACCCATATTATTACCCTACCAACCACACTCAAGCAGGTGTTACTTCTGCCAGACCCTGTATTTTGGCTAAAGTTCTCCTCTGTCTGTGTTACCTTATTTATAAACATATTTATCCAAAAATCACATAAAGGTACTCTGGAGAATATGAGGCTCTGTTTGAGAAAAGTCTCACAGTAGCTGTATTTACTTTGCTGCATAATAGCACCACCTGAGCCCTCGCTGGTGTGGCTCAGTGGATTGAGTGCTGGCCTGAAAAGCACAGGGTCTCTGGTTTGATTCCCAGTCTGGGGCCTTGCTTGGGTTGCGGCCAGGTCCGCAGTAGGGGGTACACCAGAGGCAACCACACATCGATGTTTCTCTCCCTCTCTTTCTCTCCCTCCTCTCTCTAAAAATAAATAAATAAAATCTTAAAAAGAATCACTTGAGTTTCTTTTCACTTCTCTCTCTCCATGAAAGAATACAAGTTCCAGATGCTTGCTAATGTCAAAAAGCTCTTCAAGGGAAAGAACCAACTTTAGAACAAGCTATACTCTCAGGATTATGCTCCTGAAAACCAAGACAAAATGACCTTCAAGGGTCCCAAATCACACGCGTGATAGCATATTTGCCATCTAAACGTGTGCAAAGTCAAAAGATATGATGAGAAAATGATCAGTCTGCAAATGAAATAGATATGCTTGGAAAACTCCCTCCAAAATGACTTTCTGTCTTAACTACTTTCCTGTTCTGGTACATTTTCAATGTATTAAGAAGGAAACTCAAAATAAAAAGAGGAAAGTCACTTTCCCAAAAGTTTGTACACACTGTGAACTCACAGTAACACAGGACTGTTGACTTCACACAACGCAAATGGCTAATGGACAAGATGGTAACAGCCTTTAGTCCAGAACAAAAATTTGAGTTAAAAGTCCCTTCACTTATCATAGTCTCCTACTTACTAACAGTGTGACTTCTGCCGATAAATTTAACTGTTTCTAAAGTAGAGTAAATGAACCACCTACATCTAAATCACCTGAGGCACTTGTTTAAAAATGCAGATTCCTTGGGTCCATGCCTGCCCTAGTGTCCTCAGCTACTATAACAAAATACCGCAGGCTGGGTGGCTTAAATAATAGAATTTATTTTCTCCCAGTTCTGAAGATTGGGAAGTTGAAGATGAAGATGCTGACCAATCCACTTCCTGGTGAGAGCTCTCCTTCCTGGCTTGCAGATGGCCACTTTCTCTGTCTTCACATGGCCTTCCTCAGTGAGTACATGGAGAGAAAGGACGAGATCTTTCTCTCCTCTTCCTCTTCTTATAAGGCCACCAATCCCACCATGAGAATCCCACTCTCCTGACCTCCTGTAGACCTAACTATACCTCCCAAAGGACCTTTACCAAATACTATGGCATTGGGAGTAGAGCTTCAACGCAGGAATTGGTGGTGGGGGTGAGGGGTAGACACAAACATTCAGTCAGTTCATTACAATTCCAAATATCCCAAATCATAGTCTCTGGGGTTGGAGCCCAGGAATCCACCTCTTTAAGTCCCCAAGTAGTTCCTATGCACACTAATATTTGAGAATCCCCAGTGTATCATTGTGAGCCAGGTAAGTTTCCTTATTGGTAAGGTAGGATTGTCACCATCCTTTCCTATTTCAAAGGTGTTGAGGTGTTGAGGATCAATTCTTAATATATGGACCCTGACTGGTGTGGCTCAGTGGGTTGAACGTTGTCCCACAAATCAAAATGTTGTCAGTTCAATTCCCAGGGGACATGTCTTGGTTGCTGCCCAGATCCCCAGTTAGGGGTGTGCAAGAGGCAACTGATCAGTGTTTCTCTCGAACACCAATGTTTCTTTCTCTCCCTCTCTTCCTTTCTCTCTAAACATAAATAAAATCTTTTTTAAAAAAAGAATATATGGAAATGCTTTCTAAAACTGCAGAGTGCTATGTGAATAATCACAATCATTTAAGTTTTCACTACTATATTGCCAAATCTCATTCTAAAACTAAGAGTGAGTGAAAAAGAAAATGAAAAATACTACAGATGTTATCCTAATTCTTGTAATTCAATCTCAGATAACTAAAATACTCGGGAAATAGGGTGCTCTCTCTAGTTAATATTTAGCTAAACTTTCTGGACATTTTTCAAAAAATTCTCTGTTAAATGTATTATTAAATTTTCTTTTATTGATAAATACATAACTTAGTTCTTATCTGATGCCAAAGGCTTTGCCTGTTGGGTCAGCGGTCTGATTATCAGTTGTGGTTTGCAGAGGATTTAGGCTTAACAGAGTAATCCTTGTTCTGCTATACACGTTTTTGTTTATTTCTTGTTGTTTGGAGGACATTTCATAGTCGATAGAGGCATGTTTATTTTAACTAAAGGCAGGCAGATCTCTAACTACAAGTTGTGTCCCAAATGCTTATTTGTTCCTAAATTGTTTGGAACTTGAAATGCCATTCCCCAGGACCAAAAAAAATTATGAATCACAATTAAGTTATCTGGCTTATCGTCCAACAAGCCATGCTATTGATAAAAATACATTTGCTATATCTCAAAAGTCACAAATATTTAGCAATGGAATCATCAAAAGCAAAATTAAGATGTGATAAGGCAGGAGACAGCAAAACTGAGTGTCCAGAGTCAGCTGAAAAAGTGCTGTTGAAGAGAAAGGAAGAAGGAAAACATTGAAAGGGTGGCTGTGTATCCATGAGAGAAGCTGCATGAAGTAGAAACAGCTGAGATACAAATGCTGAGATGGAAAAAGACTAGAATATGACTCAAAGCAAAAGGAAGGAAGAGAAAACAAGTATGGAGGAAACAGTTCCCTCCAACAGCCACAAAGACTGAATTTGGGGTGAGACAGCAAAGTCGCCAAAACAGAAGAGACACTGGTATAAGCGAAGGAGCCTCACTTTTGCATCTATAGGATGGCCTTCCTTGTGCCTGCCAGATGGTCACACTTGCATTGTTTGTACCTGAGTGAATGTCCAGTGGCCAGATCCGAGGTGTGAATGCAAGTTATCACAGAGGCCCTGTTTGGCTTCTTAAGTACACTAGCCTTCATTGTAACTTTTGTTTATAGTTCATTCATTGCCTTTTCATCTCCATTCTATGGCAATAATTATATACAATTATATATTATAGTGCTAATTATCATTATATGCTAATGAAATGTTTGATCTCCCTAAATCTATAACCAAGTTTCATCTCTTAGTGTACCTGTATTTGGGTTCCTGGCCTTCAGCTGGCCATATGAGTAAGTGGTTGCATATTTTGTCTACCCACCCAGCCCTTTTCCAAGTCAAAGTGTCACTAGGTGCAAGTGAAAATGCAGTGCATTCATTCATTCATTCAACCAAAAGCTGACATGGAGTGTGAGACAGTGTGTTAGGCCCAGTAGCAAATACAGCATTCTTGCTGGATTCCAAGAAACATTTGGCACATTTTATTAGAACATGTGAAACAAATACCATAAAGGGCAAACAGGAGACCTCTGGTCTTTAAGATGCTCTGATCATTTGAAATAAAATGCGAAACTATGGCTGGACAGATGTTAAATTTTATAAACCAGAGAGCAATGTCAATTCCAATTCAGATTAGGAGCAGAGAACCATCTCAAATACTCTATATGCTGAATTCTAGAAATAACATAACATGTTGCAAGAGGAAGAATAGAGAAGCTAACAGAATTCATAACATTCATGTCTGAATTTCTGATAAACAAGGCTACTTCTGCCACTTAGAAAGAACTCTTTCATTAAAAGGTGAAAGTAGTCTTCATTCACCACCACCGACACACAGGCCCTTTACGCATACAGAGGTCTATGTATTCTTAAGTACAGCAGAAGGTCACAAAAAAAAATAATGCTGTAGACCAGTTCACTGGAGAATGGAGGAAATGTACTGCCATGTGGTTGAAAGTTACCTAATCCTTTGAAAATTGCACCAGGGGACAGGGACATTTCAGATAAATCTTCAAGTCCAACTGCAGTGGGAGTGGACATTTCAGTTCAAAAGTTAATTGGGAACCAAGGAAAGGTGTCTAGTGTTTAACATGCCTATGAAGCATAAAGAGAATACTACTTTCCATACAAATAGAAAACTCCTGAGAGTTTTCTGCAGTCTGGCTTGGTGCCTAGAGTGGAGTCAGATGGTCTTCCCTCGAGATAAAAACCACACTGGGGAGAAGCAAGGGGAGGGCAGAGTCTCCCCCTCCGCAGCCACTCACATACCTACATTATTTAAGTTCATCTGACACAGCTTCATAAAAATGCAACAGTCAGGTTGCCGCTGATTTTCTCCTGCAGGGCACCTCTTGTATTTTATCCTGCTAGATATAAACTGTGTGCATATGGACCTCCTTGGTGGCTGGCCTCTCATAACCTCAACCCCAGATGCAGTGAGTCAATCCATTTCTTAGCTTTATGAAAAGTATGCTCATGTTTAAACTGAAAAAGGAATCCCATATTTGCAGCTCGTTTCTAGAAGATATGACCCAGATGACAACCGTCACATGTCTTTTGGAGACTTTTCCCTCTGGATGTGCATCATTTGGAAAAGTCCTGGGGGGAAGAAGGGTATTGATGTAGGGAACGAAAGGAAGACTGGACAAATTAAAGGGCTTTAAAAATATAGCAATAAGTTTTGGTGTATAGTAATGTTCCACAGAATTTCATCAAAAGACATGAGGCAAGGATTCTTTCCAATTTGATTTGTGTTAGAGCAAAAGACCCCATCTAATGAGATAAAAAATATTCAGCGTTGTCCTACTTGTGGAAGTAAGTCCTAGGACCTTCCATGTCAAATGCCCAGGGTTGTGTCATCAGAGCAGAACAAAATGCTGTCCCACCAGCAGATTGCAAAGGTCAAAGATTGGAATGCATGTTCCACAGGCAGACTTTTACTGCCACTGATGGTGGATCTCTAAGTAAATGAGTAGGAAAGATTTAAAAACTAAATTTGGCAGTTAGAAATTTTGCAACCTTTCAAGACTGGGCATTTACCGAATTTTTCAGACTGTAAGATGCACTGGACTATAAGATGCACCTAGGTTTTAGAGGAAAATAGGAAAAAAATTTAAAGCAAAAAATGTGGTAAAATATTTAATAACATAAATAACATAGGTCAATGCTTCCCCACTACCCCCAACAGCAAGCCAGGTAAGCTACTTTCTGACTATAGATGTACCCCCCTTTTCCTGCCAAATTTGGGGGAGGAAAGTGCATCTTATACTCCAAAAAATACGGTAGATATGATTTCACATTGGAGTTCACATACAGATTCAATGTATACTTACTGAATACCTTGTAATGTGCTAAATACCTGAAAGTACTGATACTAAATAATGTAGGTGACCAGGATATAAAAGCTAAGGTCTCCCATCATGACAAAAACAAAAAATATGACTCTAGACAAAAACTAAGTTCTCATCAATGGTGGCATATAATGCAACAAATATCTTCAGATCAAAACATGTAATTGGTTCCTCAAAGTACTCTAACATCTATCTCCATGAAACCCAAAATATGGTGAAAATAGCAATTCTTATGAAAGGAAAAAAGATCTCAAAATCAGACAAGATATTCTCTACACAGCATTGTTCAGTCATAATATGTAACTGAGGATATATTTTAGGGTACCCTACACATAGAAATCTGTCCTTTCCAAATAACACAATAAGAATTATTGCATCTCCTCATAGATTTCAATTGACTTCCCCACATACATTGTTCCGTGTGATCCTCAAAATAATCCTACCCAACCTGCAAGGGGGTTGATGTTGTTGTCCTTATTTTAAGACAGAACAAACTGGGGTTCAAGGACAGATTATCCAAGGCCTCGACAATCTCCAGCATGAAACCAAGAACACCTGCTTCTGACTCTCAGTCCAGCACTCCTCACCACAGACCTAGACTGGAAAACAACCGCCCCATTTCATAAACTTGACTGTGGATCCTGCAACTGTCATAACAAAATAGCAGAGGAATAATGAGGACTTTTGTTACCAACAAAAACCATGTAGCTTGCGGTGAAAAGAGTGGATAGAGAATCATAAACATTTTACACACATTTTGATCAGCTGCAAGGAAATTCTTAAACAGAACCAAAGGGAAACGTGTTTTCTAAAGTTCTGATAAAACTTGAGTTCCGCTAAATCTTTCCAAGTGGAATCAGCGAATGGGATCAGGGAAGTCATCGACACTGCCCCCAGAGCCACCCAAACGCCACCCAGCAGGGGTGACACATTATTGGCGGTTCCCAAGACCAACAGCTTTGTGGTTGGTCATTTTTTCCTCTAAGAACCTTGTACTCTCTGAGGGTTACAAGTGGCATTTCTAAAGATCACGATTTTTTTTTTTTTTAAAGCCTGCTTTTATAAACAGGCTCTTTTCTAAGCATCAGGTACTGCCAGTGAGAGTGAACTGTTATTCCCCCGGGGTAAAGTGCAGGCACAGGAATGATGAGCCAGTACCGCCGGCGGCGGAGCGGAACGCCAAAGTGACTCGCCGCAAGCCGCGCGCCTCTCTCCGGGCACCGGGTGCTGACCGCGATCGCAGCGCTGGAGACGGGCGCCGCTCTCCCCGCCCGGGACCCCGGGCCGCGCACCTACCAGCGAGAGCACTTTATAGGTGTTGGGGTCCTTGGCGGGGCGGGCGCGCGTCGCTTTTTCCAGCGGCTCCTCCCCCAGGTCCATGGGGGCCAGCAAAGACGCGGCCGTCTGCGGGTCCCCGGGCGCCTCGGCACCCGAGCTGCGGCTCGGGTCGCGGCCGTTGCCTGCCGGGCCCTCCCTGCGGCCGTGGCCTCCCTGGCCGTGGCTCCCGCCCCCCGCGTAGCCATCTCGCTCCATCGTGGCCCGGGCGCTCCAGCCCCGCCACCCCGCCGCGCCTTTAATAGGCTCCGCCGGGGCCCCGCCCCGCCCTGCCCGCCGGGCGACCGCCCCTCGCCGCCGGAGCCTTGGCTCCTCGCCCTTCGCCCAGCGCTCGGAGTGGGGGGAAAGCAACTCAACGCCCTTGATTATTTGGCTTCCTGTCTGATTTCGGGCACACAGCGTGTCGGTTATTTTGGGTCCTTTACGTGGGCGTGTCTTTAACTTCCTCCAAAGCCTTCCCCTCCCCGCGCCCGGGCCACCTTTCGAACACTTGCAGGAATCGCCCTGCGTGGCCTCGCGGCTCGGGCTGGACTGGCCTGGAATTGCAGTGTGGTCTGCAGAGGGCATGAGCTCATGAGGCCCCGAAATAGAGCGGGAGCAGAAGGGTGCAGCGGCGGGGCTGCAAGGTGGAAGAGTGGAGCCGGGACAGACCCGTGTCTCTGGATGCACACGCAAATACACTGAGCGTGTGGGACTGCGACCTTCTGTTTCTCCCGCGTAGAAGCGAACAAGAATTCCTTCAAAGCCCTGCTACGCACTATTTATGCTACTATGAGGGCGGAACATCCAGCCTTAATGATCTAGTTTTACAAAACACACACGGAAGGAATACTTAGTTTTCCACAGTGTGTGTGCGCGCGCGAGTGTGTGTGTGTGTGTATGTGGTTGCTGGGTTTTTGTCGTCGCTTTTGGTTTAAAATCTTTACGTTTTGGGTTCTTTTATACTTTCCATACTGAAGGCTTCAAAGTATGTCGCCCTCTCCTGAGGTTGATACTTGGTTACTAACATCGAACATCTAACACAAACTGAACTACTTTGATAGTTTATTTTTGAACCAGGGCATGAACAGTAGGCCGTAATTCTCGGTGGGTGTTGATTCACCTTTGATTCTACAACTTTTACATGTCCTTGCTCATCAGTTAGAAAAACCGCAAATGTGTGGTGCAGGGAACCTTGCCTGTCCAGGGGAAACCAGTGACTTCCGAGGGCATTGCAAACACCTGGGACTGCCTTCATGGATGGGGGAGAATGACACAATCCAAAAACAAGTCGTGTTCAATTCATTTTGATTACATGAATATATTCAAATGATTTTAAAAATGAGAACAGGTGTTTCACCAATACAATGTGTGTTGTCCCCTTTAATGTGGTCATCTTGGGAGGCTTTCCATTTCCATTGACTCATTCATTCATTCATTCATTCACTCACTCAATAATGAATCCTTCAATTCAAGCGTTAGCCTCCAATTGTGCATACCACATCAAAGATGAATAAAAGTAAATCTTTCCAAAGTGGCTTACAGTCTGGTCCAAGGGGGGAAGACAATAAACAAAAAATTAAAACCTAAGTCACATATGCATTATAAAGTCACAAATAGGATATTTCAAAGGCTTAAGTGGGAAGGGTAACTGACATTTGGAAAAAGGAAAGGCAATCTGTCAAAGCATTATTGAGCTTTTTTTTAAATTACCTTTGAGTCAGCTTCCAAACCACTCAAGAGAAACAAGTTTTCAACATTTCATAGTCACATATTTTTTACCCCAGACTTGGCTCCAAATTTTCCCTTAACTGTTCCCAAAAATCAAATTCAAGGACAAAGATTTGCTCAAAGGACACCGGTCAAATGAGTGTCAAAACTTCTAAAAGCTACGCAACAGAGACATTCCAAAGTGGCTTTGAACCTGACAAAATACATGGAGTAAGGGGTATTGTCCACATCCCAAGGCAAAAAAAAAAAAAAAAATCACTTTGAAGACTTCAGCCATTGGAAAAGTCACTTTAAAGACTTCAGCCACTGGAAAAGTCACTTTAAAGACTTCAGCCATTGGAAAAGTCAGTGTACAGTCTTCAGGGTCACAAACTCAAACATCTAGGCATCCTCAGGAACCAAAAATAAGTGAGGCAGCCTCTTGTAGGTGAACGATGCACCCGGCCAATGGGGGCAGCACTTACTCATCAGTAACCAGATTGAGTGCCCATGGTGGCCAGATAGATTTCTCAAGAGAAACAGGAAATTTAGATGTTTGTTTGAATACTCCAGATTGCAAAATTTTTGTCTACAAAATTCATAAAAACAATTTCTTTAAACACTTTACAGGCCAAACCAAATGTAACACATCTGCGGGGTGGGCCTGGCACACACACCACCAGGATGTGGCGTCTGCCTTAAGCTCAAGCCTTGCCTGTGCCAGTTGGGACTTTTATGGGTCACTATAAAAATCCAGTTGCGACTCTAAAATCAGGGGAATAAAAATGAATCAAGAATGCCATTCCCATTGTTTAACTGCAGACTTCACAATGCCTGTCATTACACCTTGCCTTGGTCTTACTTAGATTCTAAATGGTCTGAGGGACAACTTTACACCCCAAAGCACCATGAGGTCAGGAGACATGAAACCACAAACAACTTGCTTCTCTGGTTAGTGCGAAGGTGAACAACGAATGTTTCACTTTCAGTCCTAAGACACTTTGTTTCAGTGATTGAGGGCTCTAATCTAGTGCATCATGAAGATAATAGTTTAAGATTTTCTAAGATTTCTTAAGTTTCACTATACAGAAGTATTTAAACATTTCTCCCTTGGTGCTTTAGAGTAGAACAGGCCAAAACACCAAACAAAACTTATTATTCTATGTTTGAACTATGACTTCTTAAGGCTGAGAAGCAACTCTTCTCACTTTTTAGAAAATGAAATATGCTGCAGAGTAATTATTTTTGCAGCTGCTCTGAGCTTCCCCAACTTTCTCCAATGCTCTGGTGAAACACCCAAGACATCTAGCCCAGTCTTAAAAGGAAAAACATCACAAGGCTCTTTAATCCTTAAGAGACCTAGAAAAAAGTTTTTTCTATGACGGTAATTTATTTCTAAGGTTTTTGTATGGCATCTTCATTCCCCTTTCTTTTTTGCAAGCACGAAAGCATGCCCTTTGGAATAAGCTGGGGTAGCTGTGTGGCCTGGTCGTGGCTACGAGAACTCTCTGAGACTTGGTTTCCTCGTTTATGAAATGCTGTTACAAATAATACCATAAAATTGTACTGCAATCTCTAAATGCCAACAAAATGTTTAACATTCCCCAGATTTACATAAAAATTTAAATTTATTCTCTTTTGCATTTAAATTATCCAATTCCTACCCCTAAGAGAGAGAATATCCCCACTTTATTTTTACATAAATTAGGCATGATTTATATATACGTAATTCTGGGCAAGGTTTGCGCACCGCAGCTGGATATGCACCCACAGGGGGAGAGCCTGTGGGGGCAGGAAGGAATACTTACCCATCTGGGATGATAGACAGACACCTTGTTTTCAGTCATGTCCAAACTGCGTCACGTGAACCCAAAAGTGTAAGATGCAATTGAGAGTAATAGAAACTGTGGGAAAAAATGGAAAATATGTACCCCATTTAAGGCAGCTGCTGCCAGTTCTTCGCTTTCCGGTCGTCTACAGTCCCTGTCCCTCCCTGCTGTCTCTTAGACCTCATTTTGCACAGAACCTGGAGTTGCTGATAATCTGCATTTACACCTGTCAATTTGCTGTTGTTTTCTATATGCTTCATGTCTTTTAACTCTCACTTGCCCTCTGTTCCGCCTTTCCTTCTTTAAGTTTATCTTAAAACTATTTTTATTATGCTATGTTAATTCCTCTGTTGAATTTCAGCTTTTTTTAAAAAGTAATTTCCTTAGTAATCACTTTTTTTAATAAGGAGCTCTAGTTCCTGCTCTAGAGGTTATATATGCATCTGTAATTTACCATCTACTTAATTCTTGTAAAGTGTAGCATTTTTTCTCCATAATTCATCTTCATTTTCTGTGGAGAAAATTAAATAAGGACTTAGGATTCTAGGACTCCAGAACTGAGATATAAGAAATGAACGTATTATAATTGACATACAGTAAAATGCACATATTTAAAGGGTAAAAAGAAAAAGAAATTATCATCTTAATATATTTCATTAGCCACATATAATTACCAAAGTAATATATCTAGTATGAAAGATAGATTGAAAATGTTTATACTGGATGCTAATATACCAGCCCTCTGAACACTCACTTATTGATTACTTACTGTATACTGTACTGGAAATACTGCGGATAAAGGAGAAAAACAAGTATAATCCACCTTCACAAGAAGCTCCTAGCCCAGGGGGGGGGGACAGAAATATTAGCATTTAATTGCAGTACAGTATGTTGAGAACTATGAAAGTGTATCCCAAGGTGATGGAAGCCCATAGAAAGGTGCCAATCCACAGGTAGAAGGTCATAGTCCACATGGCCATCAGTGTTCACACCTCCTGCAGTCCGCTTTAGAAAACCTGCCTCTTTGAGAGGCAGCCCCACATGCCCTGGGAATGGCCCTGCCCCTGTGTGGTCACAACTAATTTCATCAGATGCCTCGCAGAAATCCAGCCCATCCACGGACGGTGCTGTGACTGCAGTTACCTCTGGCTTGAGCTATGAGGCTTGCTGTCACTCGAGAATTTTGCACCAAACACAGTTGAAAAGCCATGATGCAGCTTTAAAGAGTGAGTGAAAGAGGCCACATTAGACTTGTGCAAAGTGAAGCAGCAGAGAAATCTGCTGTAGACTTCGAGGGAGGCGTGGAGCAGGTGGTTGGGGAGGAGCAGTGTTGGGACTGAACGTGAGTGACCTACCGGTTTTCAGCGCCCCAGCCCAGGATTGGTGTGGCTCAGATATATTTTGCTTACCGTCTTTGGATTTTACCTGTTGTACTCTTAAAAGAGTTCTTTTTTGCCATGATCTAATTTTAGTGGATTTCTTTCCTTGGATACAAAAAGACTAACACGTTAAGAAGACATAACACTTCTACAGTGGCCACGATATGGAAACAACCAAAATATCCTTCAATAGATGACTGGATAAAGAAGATGTGATGCATATACTCATATATAGTGGAATGCTACTCAGCCATAAGAAAAGATGAAATATTGCCATTTGCAATAACATGGATGAACCTTGAGAATGTCATGCTAAGCCAAATAAGTCAAGCAGAAAAAGCTAAAAACCATATGATTTCATTCATAGGTGGGATATAAAATTGAAAGCAACAAATGAATAAACAAGAAAATCTAACAAACAAAAACCCACAGACACAGACAACAGTATGGTTGTTACCGGTGGGAAGGCAGAGAGGTAGTACTGTAGAAAGCAGAGAGGACCAAATACATGGTGGCAGGAGATGATTTGACTTTGGGTGGTGGGCACACAATGCAATGTACAGATCATGGATCATAGAAATGTACACTTGACCCCTACATATCTTATTAAACAATGTCACCTTAGTAAATTCAATTTAAAAATAGGATAAGTTGTGATATTATGGGTCAAAGAGAAAAATTGATGGAAGTATTGCTATGTGTAAATATTCTGTTTAGAAAATGATTTTAGAGGTGAAAATGCTTTCAGAATATCTTGATTATCTAGAGCTCTAAGTAGGCTTATTTAAAAAATTTAAATGTAAGATAAATGGAATAGTAATTATTCGCAAGTCTTAAACTTTCCATGTGGATCTAAAATCAAGTAATTCTGAGTTCTTGCTATCAATACATTGAGAATCAAAATTGAAATTAACTTTATTATAACAAAAACGAATTGTCCATAAATCCCCGTATTATTGGGATTATCATATTTTTTCTACAGGAAAATGAAAGTCTTGAACTTGCAAATTTTATTCAAGTGTTTGAATTAAAAGGAAGAAAATCAAAGTTTCAAAAAATGTGTGAATAATTAACTTTGTTTTCTCTAAGTTATATATTTTTGATTGTAGAAATCCTGAGAAGAACTGGTAAAACTTATACTAAAAATTTAACTGTTTTAATAAAATTAAAATCAAAGTAAATATATGTTTCAATATGCATGATTGCTAAATAAAAAAAGATTATATCTAACAATAGCCAGAAGGGAGGAGGGAGAGAGCAATGGGGGGAAGGGTTTTCAGGAACTACTATAAAGGACACATGGACAAAACCAGCGGGGAGGGTGGAAGCAAGGGAGGGAGGTCCGTTTGGCTGGGGTGGGGGGTAAATGCCGACAACTGTAATTGAACAACAATAAAGTAATTTTAAAAAGTCAGTGAGGAGGATGGCACAGTGGGGCTTGGCCGTGGACAGTGAAGGTCCTGGGATGGTTAAAGCAGGAGGTGGCTGTTTACTTCGACCTTAGTGCCAGCTAATATCACGTATGCTTCTGTGCACAGGCGAGGTCCGGGAGGTGGCAGGAGTGAAAGCTGCAACAGATTCTCCAGTCATTAAAGATCTTCCTCCTTCAGATCCACATGATCCTTTTCCTGCCATAGTTGGCATATACATACTTTTTGCTCTTTGCTAAAGTAAAATATATACACAGAAAAAAATGCTTTCATAAAAATGAGTATTTCACATATCTAAAAATTATAGACACATTCTTTATTGCTATACATTCACATGTACTCACACATGTCTATCCTTCTCTATCTACATATCTGTCTATGGTACAGCAGAAAACAATTCAACCACAGGAAACAACGTATTTGAAGGAGCACATAACTTTTGCTTTCTGAAGCCAAAATCAGGTCTTGAACAAACTGAAATACTCAGCAAATTGATTTGATCTGGATGGAAACTCACAAGAATAATATCAACTGTCATTTTATTGAGTGTATTTGTCATGGTTCTGTAGACTTTAGTCATTCATCCATGTTTTTAACCCCCTCATTTATTCACGTATTCACGAAATATTTATTGAATCTCTACTGTGAGGCAAGCATTATTCTAGGCTCAGTCTACAAGGGTAAGAGAACATCGGTCTCCTTAAGGAGTTTAACAGTCAAGAGAAGGGAGACCAAAATTAATCAAGTAAGTGCTGAGAATTATAATAAATACTACAGCAAAAAAGTATGAGAGGCTGGAATGTATGACTGGAGTGTCTGAACCAATTTGTGGTAGGGGTAGGAAGTGGCCAGAGAAGAATTCCCTAAGGAAATGATGCTTAAGCCAAGATTTAAGAAATAAGTAGTGCTTAACTAGAGGAAGTGGAAGTAAGACCACAGACCCAGATGATTTTGAAAGATGGCTTTTGTTGGTTGTGTAAGATCTGCATATGGGAAGAAATTAAATAGATTGGCCATGAGTCATAAACTGGAGACTATCAGTTCTTAACCCACCAGTTTTAGGGGTTCTCTTTTATACATGAGAACAATTCAAGATCCCCTCACACCAACATTGTCAGAAATAATTTCAGGGTCCAGATCCCAAGGAACACTTGAATAGACATGTTAAAACATTGTTTCAAAGGGATTAAAACAATAATATATATTTGAAATGTAATTCAGGTATATACATTTTAAAAATAAGATGATAGACCATAAATTAAATAAAGTATACATTTGAACCCATGTTAAAATGTATATTTTGAAAATAAGGAGTGTCACAGTAAATGTAAAAGGAGATTCAGAAAGAAAGCAGGTCAGAGAATGATGCTGAGAAAGAAAATCAGTAAGATATTTTTGTTTTGGTTTCATTTGAGTTGTGAGACACTGTAAGTAACAAGTGACCTATAGCAGGTTATAATAGGAAATTGAATGCCTTGTGCTTTTTCTCTTCAATCATGTAAAGTTAATCTTACAAGGACATTTCATAGGAACGTATGCTTGGCAAACTGGAAAATGCAACATAAAGATTGATTTTGGTTATTTTTACACTTTCTTCGGAATAGACATATTTAAACCTCATAAATATGGTGTTGCAAATTGCAAAATGTACCAAAATTTCATTTTAGTAAATTATTATGTGTTTTCCCAAACAAGGGGATGTGGACACTGTGGATCACAACGTTTGGGCCTTGGGCCGTCTTTCCACATGGAAGCAATTGGCCTCCCCGCCTGGAGCAGAGGCTGCCACATGAACAGAACCGGCAGCGCTCATCTCTAGCAGCTGCTGTATTATTGTAAACACAAGAATCCCCAAGTGGGGACAAAAAGGATGTCAGGGATTCACTGAATCATGCTCTCCTGCTCTCAGTCAGTAAACCAGACTGGGAAACAGCAGCTGCTGACAGACCCATCTGGCAAACAGCTGAGACATGGAGCTGCTTGTTTTGAGCAAGGCTTATTAAAGTCAATTGTATCTCTAACCGACGGGGATACAAACAATCCTAGATACCTTGTTACCATGTGACTCTATTACTTGGAGACGGTAAAGGATGACAAATAGTAAAAAAATACTAAGTATCACTTTTGCAGCATTAAGAGTAAGCTGGTCCCCGAGCTATGCAATTTACAGATGCTCTGCGACCACTTCACTCGTCTTCACTGTTTATAAACCAGCAACAGCTAGAAAGCTGAGCTGCCACCACCCACACTCGAGAGGCAGGTCTCATCAACTCTATTTACTGGTGAGGAGACTAAAAGTTTGCAATAGCTTTACAGTATTTCATTGTACAAGGAACCACATTTTTAAACCAATTTCTTGTGGATGGAGTGGGATACTAGGTTGTTTCTAATCATGTTACCACAATGTTGCATACAATGAATACCTTTGCATGTACCATATTTCTCACATGTGTGACTACGCTTGTATGAGGTATCCTTACACATGGAAATGCTGGCTTGTCACTTATTTCCATTTCTAAGGACTCTGGAAAATGCCTTCTACACAGAATAAATGAATTCACTCTCCCACACACAGTGCATGAGTGGTCCTGTCCTTACCCCCAACCTCCCAACACAACAATAATAATAGCCATCTCATGTTGGTGCCTACTCGACTCTGGGGTTGTTCTAAACAGCTTACAAACATTAAGTCATGCAATTCTCACAAAACTGTAAGAGATAAGTACTGCTGTCATCATTAACATTTTATATACGAGAAAGCTGAGACAAATAGAGATGAACAAATTTGCCCAAGGCGACACAACCAGTCAGCCACACAAGCTTTGGAGGCCAGGGCCCGTGCTTTTAAATTCTTCATTATGTGGTTCGAATTTTGTTTTGGTAACTCATTGTAATGGTTGCTTTTTTTTGTTTTTTGTTTTTTGTTTTTCATTTCTCAGCCCAGTTTTCTTGCCCTAGGAACATCGTGCTCCATCAACCATCCACATAGCTCCTGGTGGCCCAGGCTCTTCTGTTTACTGCTCCTACGATACTGTTCATTGAGATTATTGCACCCGCCTCACTTCTGAAGGTGAAATGCTGTCATCAGGCTTCCATTCTCCTTGTGGCTTTCCCGGAGCCCAGATCTATGAAGCTGTTCCTAGTCTCAGCCTTGGCCTCCGGAAAAGAGGGTCACGGAGCCCTGCACAACACTGGCGCCCCTCAGCGGTGTGTTCCTTATGGGTTCAGGTAGCTGCATTTTTCTGGGCGCTCCCGCAGCAGGCGGGCTTTCTGGTCTTACACAGTATGTTCACTCCGGCATGCCCACTTCTGTGAGCCTTTCGATTCCTGGCTCAACCTTTCATCACGGACTTCTGGAATTTCTACTTAAGTGAGCGTGAGTTATTATTTTCCCAGTTTCCAAAGCCAGCCAATAATGTATTAATACCATCTTTTGTGGACCCTGCCACTTCAAGTCCTGTGTCAAGAGAAGGGGTTCTTGTATCAATAAACTCTTATTTTACTATATTAAATATTATGTATTCCATCCCACTTGATTTGGCCAAAAGTTCTCTTAGAAATCGCTAATGTATGTTAGCTCGATTCTACATCCGATCTGGTGTAGTGTCCCTTTCCTCCCCCAGCAGGCCCAGCGGTTCACCTGCTGGATTAACATTTCCCCAAGTTGTGACTTGACCCGAGTTACTGGTATGGCCGGCAGGTGTGAGGGAGTGGAGGGGAGAGAGAGTTACATCTTGAGGTGGGCCTGTGTCTGCTTGCAAGGCCTTGGCATCATCTTCTAGTTGGGAATCTAGTCTTTAAAAAGGAAGAATGTGCCTCTCTGCTTATTGGAATCCTGTTTTCCATCAGAGAAACAGATAGCTTTTGAATGATAGTGAGAGAAATGCTTCTGAGAGAGGAGGCATAGACCCAAATCAGAATACAGATACATTGTGTTAAAAGTTGTTGTTTAATTCTTCTGGTCATCTTTGGGCAGAACATGAAGCTATGTTTTTTACCATTTGACTCAACTTCAAGGAAAGTTACTGCTGAGTCAGGGTGCTTGAATTCCTGTGTAGATATTGCACATAATTTTGTATTGTTTTGCTTTCTTTATATCATTTCTATGATGCACTGAAGACATCCTAAGCATTTATACCTCTATCAGTTTATATGGAATCTCGGGATGATCACAAGACTTATTAAAAAATAATTGTTTCTCTGACTCCAACACTTGAAAAATTTGCTTCTTAAAATATAGTTATTCATACAACTTCCTCCTTTCATTGTGAATATTTTAATGAGAGGGTTTTGTTTGTTTGTTTTACTTTTTCTTTTCTTTTTTTTCTTTTTTTTTTTTTTTTTTTTTTTTTTTTTTTTTTTTTTTTTTTTTTTTTTTTTTTTTTTTTTTTTTTTTTTTTGCAGAGTGGGTGAAGAAAAGGAAGGGGAGGAGATGGCAGGAAGGAAGTGCATGATTAGGTTGTTCCCAATATTTTTGAGTCCCAACTGGGCTGTACCGAAATGTAACTTATTTGGGGGTTGGGGGAAGTGAGTCTACAGATGTTTGTGAATAAAGTTACTTATGAAATATCTAGTGGAGAGAGAAAGCTCTGGAATCAGTATACCTTTGTTAAAGTCCTCGTTTCTCTATTTCATAGTTGGACCACCCTAGCCAAGTGGTTTAACTTCTTTCCACTTTGGTTTCCACATTTTAATAATGAGGATAATAATATTATCAGCCCTGCCAATCCCCAGAACAAAAAAAAAGGCTGTTCAAGACACTAATTAACAGTCTGGACGTGAAAGCCTTTGTAAATTTTTCAGATGCCATTGGGTTGGTGATGCCGCTCCAGTCGTAATTCCTATGGAATAGCTGTAAACCGAAGGCGAATGATTGTTCTTACAGGATGCGTTTGCCACGATGCATCATGCTTTGTTTCCTCTAAAATTCCTAGGATTTTTATTTTTTAATGTTTTAGACTAATTAAGTATTGGCAAACAGAAATTGTAAACATTGTATGTTTAAATTAATGTCCATTTCTAATTTTCT
The DNA here is from genome assembly GCA_004027475.1 of Anoura caudifer. Taxonomy (NCBI): domain Eukaryota; kingdom Metazoa; phylum Chordata; class Mammalia; order Chiroptera; family Phyllostomidae; genus Anoura; species Anoura caudifer. The sequence goes on along the minus strand of PVKU01005679.1, from coordinate 68,075 downwards.
ACCATGACTATTGAAAAATAATTTTTTTTTTGCCCTGAAAAAAAAATGTACAGGTTATAACTACAGAGAAGGCAAAGTGGTTTTTCTTAATTGTTCCAAAGGACATTCTTTGTATAAATTTGTAGACATTCTGAGGACCCAAAGTACATTTCTAAATATGCAGAACTCGATGTGAGAAAATGACCCTTTTTTTCAAAGTAAAATGTGAGTTTATAAAGAAAAAGCAGTGCCTTTTTTATATGTGCTGAGGTAAACAGATCTGTCCTCCCTTTCCTTCCCCATAATGATCTTCATTCCTAAAGAGATCGCATAAGATCTGTTTGCTGCTTAACATTCCTTTTTTTTTTTTTTTTTTTTGTACTGTACCCTGGCCTATTGTCACTCCTTTTTAGTCTGTTATTCCAAAGTGACACCAACATTCAGATAATTAACACCATTCAAGGATCTTTTCATAAGGAAGATTCTGAATAGCCCTTGGTCCTCTTTCCCTGCCCTCAATATCTCCTGTTTATTTTCTTTCCAAAGATGTGTTATTATTATATGATATCAATAATGTAATTAGACATAACAACACAAAATTATACTATTATTATCATGAATAAGTGAAGGTTTTGCTGATTATAGATTACTCTCTGACTAATGGTGGAAAGAAGTCCTTGAAACATACTATCCTGTTAAAGAAACAGCCCTTTAAAAAAAGTGATTCTCCTGCAATAATAACAAGCTTGCAATGAAAAAATAATTAATCTCATAAAAAATATGTGGCTTGCATAGCATACCATGCTTCTAAATTTTTCACTGGTATTAAGATCAATTTGTGTACAAGCTTTAAATGTGGGAATCACCCACTTTATTTCAAAAACATCAGGCACACTGGAAGGGAAGAAAGAAAATATATTTTTCAGGTTGAGTTATTTCAGTTGGCTGTTCTTCGTAATCAAATCGCTGGGATAACTGCCAAATCCCTTCCCTTGGGTGGTGTGCCGCGTGCTCCTAGTAGAACCCACATACCAGGAGTTGTTTTAAAGGTGAGCCCTCTGCTGAGCAGGGAACTGGGTGATTCCAGAGGTTCTCCACACCCCACCTCCAAGCCCCAGGGGGACTAGGACCCCTGGTGAGATCATCCATACTTCAGGCCAAAGAGCTTCTGTGGTATATTAGACTTTCAAGGATGCATGTGTGTTTCAAAAAAAAAAAAAATCAATATTGTGATACTATTTTATATTTGGAAAACCAAATAAAAATGCTTATTTTGAAATTTCAAACCATGTGTTGCTTATTTGGTTTTCTAAGGGAGGAACAGATTTTTAAATGTTGAAATGCTGTTCATACTTTTTTGTTCTTTCTGTTCTTGTGAGAATTTGCCTGATTTTCATGCCAAAGCCAGGATCAGTACTAACAGTGGATGTCAACAAGACCACTGGCTTCCCAGGGTGAAAAGGAGAGAAATCCAGCCTCCATCAGCCCTGGCCCAGGACACAGATGCTCTGTGTTTGCCCCACCCTTCTTTTCCTTGGTCAGCTTTCCGGTAGAAACTGTGAACCCAATGCCCAGGGGTCCCATGTGAAGCTGAAGCTATGTGCCTGGAGAAGGAGTGGGCGGAGCTCCGGAGGAGAGTTGGGGTACAGAGAGGGTGGCCATCCCAGAAAGAGCAATTTTCTTTTTTCCCAGTCTCCCCAAAGAAAAGTAGGAAAGGAGAGGGGAAGGGGAAGCCTAGATCGTGCTTGTCAATGTTGGCTTGCTTAAGTATTTTGCTAAGTAACCATGGAAAAATACATTGATACTAGACTTCATTACAGCAACCAGAAAGAATTTTTCATGATTAATAGTTTCTGAGTCTCCAATGCCTGGAATATGGCTCTGCTAATGAAAATGTACTAATAGTTCTCAAAAAAAAAAAAAAACCATAAACAAAGTTAAAATCATATATGCTGAAAATATCAGGCAATATAAATGCACATATATAATCATGTAATCTTGATTATTTCTTATAGAGAAACAAAAATGAAAGTAATTTTACCACTCACTAAGCAACAGGGTGGTGAATTGGCTCAATTTCTATATCTAAGAGTTATTGAAGATTTACACTTCTTAATCAATGGTGATTCCAGAAGAGTGAAGTCTAAAGATTTTATGGTCTCTATATTCTGTAATCAAAAATGGGGCACCATCCTAGCCAGTGTGCCTCAGTTGGTCAGGCATCATCCCAAGAAGGGAAGGGTCACCCATTTGATTCCAGGTCAGGGCACATGCCTGGGTTGCAGGCTTGGTCCCTGGTCTGGGTGCATTCAAGAAGCAGCTGGTAGATGTTTCTTCCTCACATTGATGTTCCTCTCCCTGTCTTCCCCCTCTCTAAAAATAAACAGATAGATAGAAAAAAAATGGTTTTGGGTTTTTTTTTTAAACAAAGCTCCTATTGTACATAGATCAATATTTGAGAGTCCTCAGGATCCCCAGCCCTAGGAAGGACAGATCTGAAGGTGTCAGGCAAGAGTGACTCCATCTCTTCTATGTACTCACTAACAGAGACTCTGATGTCAGAAACTAAAGCCTCCAGCCCTGGCTAGTGTGGCTCAGTGGATTGAGTGCTGGCCTGTAAACCAAATGGTCCCTAGTTCGATTCCCAGTAAGGGTACAAGCCTGGGTTGCTGGCAAGATCCCCTGTAAGGGGTGCACAAGAGGCAACCACAGATTGATGATTCTCTTCCTTTCTTTCTCCCTCCCTTCCCCTCTCTCTAAAAATAACTAAATAATCTTATTTAAAAAAGAAGAAGAAACCAAAGCCTCCGGATTCCAGCATCCCACCAGTAACCAGCAGATGCTAGAATTACATAATTACGACTTTAGGAATGCCTTTGATTGACCTAACACTTTTTTTTACTTCTATAGACGGTTCCTGACTTATGGTAGCTCAACTTACTTTTGACTTTTCGGTGGTGCTAAAGTGATACACACTCAGCAGAAACCACACGTTGATTCTGAATTCTGCTCTTTTCTCAGGCAAGTGATCTGTGGCCTGATGCTGGGCAGTGGCAGTGAGCAACGGATCCCCGCCAGCCACACAGTCGGGAGGGTAAACAAAGGACACTAAGCAGGGGTGTCCAACCTTTGGCGTCTCTGGGCCACACTGGAAGAAGAGGAGTTGTCTTGGGCCACATGTTAAATACACAAACACTAATGAAAACTGATGAGCAAAAGAAAGGCTTTTAGTAAATTGACAACTTTGTGTGGGGACATATTCATAGCCATGCTGGGCCACGTGCGGCCCACGCGCCACAGGTTGGACACCTCTGCCTGTGTATTATGTTGCCAGTGTTTTTTAGATATGATGTCTTGTGGTTCTGCATAAACTACATGAGCTATTCAACACGGACTATAAAATAGGCTTTGTATTAGATGATTTTGCCCAGCTGTAGGTCAGTGTAAGTGTCTGAGCATGTTAAGGTAGGCTCGGCTAAGCTATGGTGTTTGGTATTAAATGCTTTTTTGACTTATGACATTTCAACTCGGGATGGATTTATCAAGATATAACTTCATCATAAATTAAGGAGCATCTGTATTAACACTTTATTTACCAAAATGCAAATATTTTTAAAGGAATAACAGAATATGTTTTATCTAGCATTTAAATATTAATGGAGAAGGTCTATGACAACTTGGGAGCCAGTTCCAACAGGGAAGGAAGAGAGAGTGGTCGAGGGCACTGAGCATCTGAAAAGACTGTGACAAATGAGAGTGTCCACTAGGTCAACAGGGACTCTGAAGTCAGTTTGCTTATTCATTTTCCAGCCTTTATTGAACCTTACCCCTGACAGCATTCCCTCTTCAGGACAGCACAAGTTATCTAGATAAAAGAAAGAAGCAGAAACTAGCGAACAAGGTAAACCAGGAATCCACATCCAATGGGGCACGTGGAACAGGATAGAGCATCCCTTCGTCAGTACGGGATGAGAAAACCCACAGTCAAAGGTGAGGAACATCGGGACAAGGGTGTTACAGAAAGTCCATGTGAAAGAGCTCTGAGAACACAGCGCCTTGGTATGAAATGATGTTCCATATTCCCAAAGTTTTTTGGTTGCCCTAGTTTCTGCTGCATCCCAGGGCTGTCTCTGCTCGGCTACCCTCTTAAAGCTGTCAGATCCACACTCTGACAGCCTATAATGTCCTCCATCCCAGTGACCCTTGGGCTCCTGGGTTGTCTTCCTCAGGGTTCTGTTTACAGAAAACAGTGCTTTAGTTTAATACAGTGACATGGTTGCCCATAAGTGCTCAATTGAGGTCTGATCTACTTATAACACAGAGCTAGCAGGTCAGAAACAAGCTAAATCTTACCAGGCCCATAGATCCTCTCAGTCCCTCAATATACCCACCTCATGGTCAGTCCAACCACCCTGCCACCTTTCAAACTATTTTAATCTCCACTCCAACCATTGCCACCACCATCGAGGCCCTTACACCCACTTTTTCATGAGCATCTATCCATGTATCAGATAGAGAGATACTGGTAGCCTATTGTATGGCTGGCATTGGGACAGTACCAGTGACTGAAAGAGACACAAACCCCTGCCTGTCTTGGCACTTACAGTTTATCTGGGGGGTACAGACAAGAAGAAAAATAAATAACTAAGACCTACAGTACACTAGTAAGTTCTATGGGGAAAAATAAGCAGGGAGGAAGACAGTGTACTAGGGGAAGGTGGTTGCAATTTTAACCATGGTGGCCAGCGGAGGCCTCACCGAGAAGGTGACATTTAAGTAAAGACCTGGAAGATGTGACGGAGGCTATCTGGGGAAAGAGTGGTACAGAGCGGGGAGCAGTTAGCGCAGCCCTGAGGCTGGAGTTTCCTGGCCTGTCGGAGAAATGCCCAGGAGGCCAATGTGCCTGGGGCAGAGCTAGCGAAGGATGATCAGAGCAGGTGAGGCAAAAGAGGTAAAGAGTCTGGCCCCAGAGGTGCGAAACAACCCTGACCACCCCCAAATCCCACAGGCACTGAGTAGCATTGTGAGAAGCTGCTCTGGGGAGCTTCCACTACTAGGACTGTGTATCCTGTCTCCCCCACGGCAACCAGAGGACTTACTGAGCACATCTAGATATTCTGCTCACTGTTTGGAGCTCTGCCAGTTTAGGACAAGATCCTTATGTATGTCTTGGTTCCTTCAATAGCAGTTACACGGATAGGTTTTTAATCTGCAATTGTGATTGTTCTCAATTGCTACACAGATGTACATCTGTTGGGATTTGTTTGCTGTTGAATTTTTAGTCAATTAATTCAAGAGTAGAGGGAGAATTCCTCTATGTAGGAGAATTCACAATTGCAGGTACTTTTCAACCATGCCAACAATATTGAGAAAAGATAATAACCTACGGAAGACAGAGAGGAGGTTATGAATTCTGAAGGGGATACAGCTGACTACATCTCTTCCAAAGTGTCCCCAGTGCCTAGATCAGCTCATCATTCTTCCCTGAACTGAATAAATGCACACTTCTTTATGAAACAGGAGTACTTTGATAGTTAAGACTTGCTACCTTTGCAACTGTTTTAATCTATTTCATATTATATTTCATCATATCCAGATGTCACATTTTTTAAATGAAGGGAAGCCATTTATGAAAAATTCAGGGAATCCATTCAGTAGCAAACAGAGATTATTGGACTTTGGATTCTAACCCAACCTTACTGTATAATCACAATGTTTCACACAACTTCTCTGTATTAAAAACAAATCTTTAGGACACTGATTCTGTACCAGATGCTGTGGTTAGTACATAGTAACTATTCACATATATTAACCCATAAAACATCTCTAATGTATTCTGTTATTATACCATTTTATAGATAAAAATATGATGCTTAGAGAGTTTAGAAATATGTATAATGTTGCTATCTGTAGCAGCCAAAGGCACATATTTTCATTTATGTTGCAGAGGGAGGTATGAAAAACTAGGAAAATGTACTCAAATCTTTTCTTTTTAGGTCGAGAAATGTTGGAGTTTAATAACACATTACCCTTTGGCAGTATACAACTAGGATTTACAAAAAGATATACTCAACTGTTGGTATATAAAAAAGAAGCACCATTTAATTTCGTACATACAAAATTGTGATATCAGAGTTCATCTCTTGTTAAGGTGAGACTAAGTTGAGAAAAAGGAAATATCCTCTAATTTAAACATAATACATCTCTATGTTCTATTTAAAGAGATTTTTTTAATTAATTAATTAATTTATTTATTTATTTATTTATTTTTAGAGAGAGGGGAAGGGAAGGATAAAGAGAGGGAGAGAAACATCAATGTGTGGTTTCCTCTTGCGAACCTGCAACTGAGGACCTGGCCTGCAGCACAGGAATGTTGCTAGGAATTGAACTGGCAACCCTTTGGTTCACAGGCCAGCGCTCAGTCCACTGAGCCACACCAGCCAGAGCTAAAGGTATTATTTTTTAATTGTATTTTATTGATTATGCTATTACAGTTGCCCTGATTTTCCATCTGCCCCCACCCACCTACCTGGCACCCTCCATTCCCTCAGGCAATCCCCCCACCATTGTTCAAATCTTAAGAAGCAATAAGCAGATTGATATCTTAGATCAGTCTGTGATGTTTAATGTAGTTTATTCTCTAATGGAGTTCTCTGATGGCTGAGGGATATTCTCCCTTAAGGAGCAGGGTGTTGGCCAGGAAAGCCACAGGACACCTTGGCGTATTCAGATTTTACAGGCCCAGCAATCGGCCTTGTAAAAGTAGACTCACACACATTATCGCACTTTCTCCACATCTGAATCCGGCTTGCCCCAAGAAGGTCAGAATTGCTTGCTCGGGGAAAAAATACCGAAATAAGCTGAATGAACTGAGCCGCTCCCAAGAGCCTAGTGGTCCTGTGAGAGTGAGTACATGCAGCGGTTGTCTCTTCCTTATCTCTGTGAGAAATCCAGAAAGGTCTCCAAGAAGTGAAGTGTTGTTTCTTTTGTCTGTTTCTCCCACTGGAATCTAAAACCCTGAAGGGCAGGAAGCCGGCTTTAATTCACAGGTGTTCCCTAAACACTTAGAACCGTGCCTGGCACATATAGCAGGCACTGAATAAATATTCTTCAAATAGACGACAGGAAGTCAGTAGGCGGGGGAACGCAGGGAGGACGGCAGGCTTCGTGCAGGCAAACGTGAGCTCCAGTACTAGCTCTGCACCTTCCAGTTGGGTGAGCTCCATACTCTGAAGCTTCAGTTTCCCAAGCTGTGAAAATGTAAACAATCGAACCATTGTAACAATTAGTCTTGAAGCACCCAGTGTGACACAGGTTTTCCAGGTGTTGTTATTACTGACATCACAATATTTTTATTTCTTTTTCTTTCAGTTTTAGTTTGCATTCATTTCAGGTATACAGCTCAGAGGTTAGACAATCATCTACCCCAATAATCATCATGATATTCTCATATGAAATAGTTAAAAATATAATGTTATGTCTTTTAGTGTTCTATAAGACATAACTAGAGCTTGAACACTTAAAAATATTTGTTCACTTTCGCACCCTCTGTACCACTGATAATGTTAAGGCTCATTAACAGCATACGTTCTTCAGGATTCTCTGTGAGAACTTCAGCAGTCCTGGTAGCTGCTGGAGTATAGCAGCAACTGAAACACACAACTGTCTGATGCCAGGGTTTCTTAAATCATAATCACCCCAGAACAACAAAATGGCTCCATTAAGAGTAGGCAAAGTTAGAAGACTAAAGAAGACAGGCTCATCTCTTGTGGCAAATATTTTAATATTGACAAAAGACAGAGAGAAGGCAGGAGTAAAAACTGTGATTGATTTTGCTTTTCAGTTTTCTTTCAGGAAGAATGCACTTCAGACCAAGAATGGTGGAACAAATCCCAATGAGAGGACATAGCGACACAAGATGGGTGAGATTGTGAGACAGAGAGGGAGGTCACCAATAGTTCATCCCCACAAATTAAAGTGGTGTACACGCAGGGACACGGCTCTGAAGATTTCTGAGCCATTTCTAATCACTTCTGAGAGGCGAACTGAAATATATTTACTGAGGGACAGCAGATGACCATAGGGCTGCTATATTTGCATTTTCCTGCAGTAAATTGCACAAGCCACAGCTTGGCTTTAAAGGACATATGTTAAAACCAGTCTCAGGGAGTAAGGAGAGCCAATTCAATTCAACGAAGGGCAGGTTCATTCATTCACTCAAAAGTCATTTACTGAGTGTCTTCCATGTGTCTGGTATGCCATAGCCAGAGCGCAGCTGGATCTCAAAAAAAACCACCCGACAAAACTTTTCAGGGGGTACTAACAAAGTAGGTATCTTCCCAACTGATTGCTTGGCAGGGGCCCCTGACAAATGATTGGTGCTATCTGTAGGAAAGTGTAAGCTGGTATAGATTAATGGCACATTGAGTGAACCACGAGGGTAAACCAAGAGGGTGAGTTCCGTCTCCTAAGTGAGAGAAATCATGTTCAGAGAGGTTAATATAAAGGCCACTCCGTTCTGTGAAGGTCACCTCACCCGAAGTACTGACTTAGTTCCACACACCACAATTGGAATGAAAAGGAGTGTTGAGCTGAGGACAAGACAAAGATCCTGAGGGGGTACACAGACTCTGTTGTGTGAGGAGCAGCTGCAAAGAATAGACAGGGGTTTGCCCAGAGAGAAATAAAGATTCTGGGGACACACAATAGCTGCCTCCGTTAATGAATGGGTGTTGCAGATTGGAGTGGAAAAGGAGGAAAAGGCTGAACATTTGTGACGCATCTCTGAGTCAGGCACTCCCTGGTGTGTTATCCTCACTTAATCCTCACGTTTAGCTTTAAAGTGTCTGATCTGTGAGGCACAGACACATTTCTCCCCAGGCGTATCAGGAACAGCGAAAGACGTGGCTTCTGCCTGGCCAGTTTCCTCTCCCCAGGCCCTGAATACTGCTCTCATATTAACGAAAGGTCATTGTAAAAGTTCTGAGAGGTTAAGACCAGTGAAGATTCAGAAGAGAAAACAAGTATTCTGACTTGCGGGTGAATGTTTGACTAAGGGGTGGAGTTGGAGAAACCCTTCCAGCGATTACAAAGGGCTTTGTAAGTGAAAGGACAGAGTGCAGCCTCACATGACGGCGCAACAGCCCTATCTCCCAGAAAAGGGTGTTAACACACGGGTAGAACGAGCCCGTGCACCCAGAGCTGCCCATTGATTCCCCCAATGGGATTTGAGGAATATAAGACGTGGGGTCTGCTTTGAAAAAGACAGAAGTTGGTATGCCTGAGTGGCAAAGTCACTTGGATGTCTCCAGTTCAATAACCATTTCTGGACCAAGGTTTTGATCCTTTAAGAACTGTGCTTACCTTCAAACTCATCTTGGTTTGCAGAGGCCCTCCTTAACAGCCACATTCATGGAGAAAGGAATCCTTTCAGAAAGACCTCAGAAAATGTATGAAAAGGTTCTTTGAAAGCAATCACGTTTTGCAACTGACTTTCAATGTGCTGTTGCCAGCTGCAGTGATCAGTTTAAGTACAGTTGATGGTTTTTCTTTATTTTTTGTATTTAATAGTTCACTGTTTCCTACTATTCTCAAATAGCCTGTGTCCTCTGAGTTTCCTGGTGTCCCCTTTGCAAGGAAACTGACAGCATGAGAAGCAGCCTTCTTTTTCTCTGGTAATGTTCTGGGCAGATGAAGGCGCATCTGAGATTCTGTGGTTAATGGCATAAATTTAAGAACGATTTAAGAAAACACATCCAAAACATCACCTTCATGAAGGATAGTGCTGTGTTAAATACTATGGCTTGGGGTTAGGGAGTAGAAAGTACTTTTACTGAAGAAGTAACTGCCCAGATGGCTCCCCTGGAGGTGGGGGAGTCACATTCCCCGACTCAATGGACCCCAGCCACAAGCTCAGTCCAGTCTGCCCTTCCACCGCCTCTCAGACCAGAATCACATCCTTAACTCTCCCAAAGCTGTTCTCTGCTCAGGTTGACTTTTATTAAATACTTAGTACATGCCTGCATTTAAGGACACATTAAATTTAATCCTCACAGTAACTTCTTGAATTGGGCACTGTTTTTATTCTCATTTTACCAAGGCAGAGACTGAGGCTTAGACATTCTGCTGAAACAGGCCCAGAGCTGTGGATCTCCACTACCACACTAAAACGCCTCTCCCAGCCACACTCCTTCCCCCTAGGGTGGGTCCACAGACACCTGAATTTAACCTGAAATACTCTAACGCAAAGGGAAATCCCAGGTAGGAAACAAGTTAGTGGCACCTGGAAGCTCTGGCCACTGCAAACAAAAAGAACCCCCTGGGGGAACATTTTGACAGTCGCCACATGGGAGGGTTGTTAGGTGGGGGGTGGGTGGCGGGAATGAGTGAAAAGGTGAAGGAATTAAGAAGTTCCCATGGGTAGTTACAGACTAGCCATGGGGATGTGAAGTACAGCACAGGAAATGTAGTCAGTACTATTCTAATAACTGTGTATGACTCGGTTGTGTACTGGACTTCCTGGGGTGAGCAATCACTTCACAAGTTGCACAAATGTCTCATTACTGGGTTGCACGGCTGAAACCAATATGATACTGTAAATCACCTCTAATTGAAAAATAAAAAAAATATATTTAAAAAGATACAGAAAGAACCCTGTGGCAGGAGACACAGTGAGCCTTAGGTGCATAGGCAGTCACACTGGCCGGTGGGCCCTCAGCCGTGGCCGCAGCCTCAGCCTGGGAGAAGAGCATCAGGGTGGCCGCGCACACGCACGGAGAAAAGAACCCAGTCCTTCTCTGTCCTTCTTTATTTTGACTTTACAGATTTCTGGGCTTTGGAAATCTGCCAGAAAAGCCTGAGAACAGCCTTAGACCTGTTGGCATCACCGCCAGGAGTTGTTAGCCAGAAGCTTCAAATCTTTTCCTCATCTGGAGAGTGTCTTTTGGAAGTAACTCAAAGATATGCTTTCAACCATGATAATTAGTTTAACAAAAGAGAGCCCTTGTGGTTTGAGAGCTCACCTTTGATTACTAGGTCGAGATAGGATTGTTGCCTCCTTTTTTCCCCTCTGGAGACCCTAGATAGTGAAGTACTTTTGACCTCATGCAGGAGAGATCCTCTTTCCCACTGAGAATAAGGTGAGGTGAGGAGGAAGGGGAGGGAGTCAGGAAGCAGTTAATGTCCTTGAAACATTTCTCAGCATTCCTACTTAAACCATCAGCTTTTGCTCAGTCTACAGGCAAGTGACTCTCACCAGTAGAGTCAGGAGAAAAACGTGACTTTTCTAAGCCCAGCCGTGGCCCCGAAGCGTTCAAACGCACAACCCCAAATACGCTGCTTTGGCGAGTACTGATTATTTTGAGCTGAAGGCACTGGAAAAAACGGGAGATGTAGGAAGGGTTCTCTGACCTCTCCCTTTATACCTAAAACTAGGCCACAAAATTTCTCATGAGAAAGGTGCCCTGTCTGCACCAGGCAGAGAAGAACATCCTTATTACCAGAGACTTTTGTACAAACAAACCTACTAAAACAACCTCTGACTTCCATTAGCTTCTGCCATGTATTTCCTAGTTACTGTTTCACAGTTTATTGCCCCAGCCCGAACCTCTTTGTCTTATCACCTCCCCACAACTTACCATTCATTGTTTAAAAAAATTTGTAAGCTGTGGGGCTTCATAGCTTCTTCGGGTCATCATTTTTATTGTGAAGAGCACCATGTATGCATACAAATATTAAATAAAATGTGTATGCTCTTCTGATAATCTGTCTTCTGTCAGTGTAATTCTTAGGCTTGTATCAGGGTGCAGCCAAGAGGGGGGCCCCAAAAAGGGAGTTGGAATGGGGCCCAGAACTCAGGGTGTCCAGGAAATATTAGAAAGACATTTAAGATGTCCTCACCCCCTCCCCCTCAGGTGTGAGTTGGGAGAAAGGACAAATGGAGCAGGGCCATTGAGTTGTTTTGCATAGCAACAGTTTTGCAGATAACCTCCAGAATGGTCATTTAGCATATCTATAACCTTTAACTGGTCTCATAGATATGTTAAAGAGCTGTGGTCATGCTCTGAGCCAGGGGGATGGAAAGGACTTCCCCCAGGACGTGACTGGGGGAGGAACCCCAAGTTATAGCACCTGCGTGGGAGCTTGGAGAAGATTGGCTCCAGAAAATGGGGATACACCTGCCCAGACTCATGATGACATCCCAATAACCTTGGAAATATACAGGAATGCTGGCAGGTGTAACCGATTGTAGGAGGAGTCGGAAATGGGGCAGCAGAGGAGGATCGGTGCGGGGATTTAAACCCAGGCATGGCAGCCATTAGAGAGATCCATGCAGTTTCACCAGAGAGCAGGACCCACAGCTCTATGAGAGAAAATCACCATGTGGCTTTAGCAGAGAATTGCCACTCGGCTTTGCCCGAGTGGAGACCCTCTCGCAGCTTTGCCAGAGGGAGAGATTCCACGTGGTTTCACCAGAGTGCAGACCCCTGCAGCTTTGGTGAAGAGGGAGAGCCACGAGGCTTTGCCAGAGTGGGGACCCCTTCCCCACAGCTTTGGTAGAAGAAGGACCACGTGGCTTTGGGGTGCTCCCTTTGGCTGCATGGCCTGAGAGCAAGAGAGATTTTGCCTGGAAGAAGGGGGAAAGGACTCTTGCCAGTAGGCCATGAGAAGGTGCCACATGGCTTTGGATTAATTAGAGATCCTGCCTGGATGACAACACAGCTGAACGGTGTCAAGAGCCTGGATCCCGAATGTGTGCTTCTCTTCCTGAATTATGGATTACCGTACTCTGAATTAGGGCAGAGGGAGAGAGTAAGCACTGTGGGAGTCTGTGGGTATCCTAAAGGACTTTGATATTTTAATGAAGATGTTAGGTCGCTACTTTAACTCTGTATAGCATTAAATAAACATTTCCTTTCCTTTTCACAAATCTCTGGCATTGAGAGACATCTTTCCATAAGGCGGCGGACAATAACAGACCTTCTGTTGATCTGTAACAGGCTCAGTCACCGAATTTAGGAGGTAAAAGGAAGATTTGCCTCCCCTACAGCTCTCTTGGAATGCATGGAAAGTATCTTTCCAAATAACTGGGTGACAAAAACTAGCCAAAGTGACGAAATGCCTCTTTAAAATATCCCCCCCTTTTTTTTTGCCCTTAGGCATTCTATTCATGATCACTGAAGAAAATTTAGGAAGGTTAGACTGTACTGCGACTTGGAGGGCCTAAGCCACCACCTATGCCGGAACAAAGACAGTGCGCTGTGTCATAGGCTTTAGCCTGCCTGACCAGGAGATTCCTCATTACCAGACTTTGAGGCACGGCTGCCGGCATCCTGCTGAAAACCTGTGGGGTCCTCACTGCCCCTCCCCTCGAGCTTTTCCCAGAAACAAGGCCCATAAATCTCCCTACTTTCTGTCTCAGAATCAGCCATCCCTGATCAGAGGACATTGTCTTGTGAACACCTATACGCAGGACAACTGGGGCAGATCAGCAGGGTGAACTGCTAAACTCCCTTAAAAACTCTTCTACCCTTTCCTTGCTACTGTAGTCCATTTGGACTCAGTCCACCTGATCGCAGAGTCCCACCACTAATAAAAGCCCTTAATTGGATCTTTTTATCTCTCAGTCCTTTCTTAACCACCTCAGCTATCTAACAAGAAATATAAACAAAAAAATAATAGGTGCCCAGCTGGTGTGGCTCAGTTGATTGAGTGCCGACCTGCAAACCAAAGGGTCATTGGTTCAATTCCTAGTCAGGGCACATGCTTGGGTTGCAGGCTGGGTCCCCAGTAGAAGGTGCAGGAGAGGTAACCACACATTTATGTTTTTCTCCCTCCCTCTCCCTCCCTTCCCCTCTCTCTAAAAATAAATAAATAAATAATTTTTTAAAAAGAAAAGAAGTAAATTAAAACCACTCAAAATACCACTATCCAGAGATAATTACCATCAATTTCATCTGGATTCTTTCAACGTTTTTCTCTTCAAATATAAACATATAAAAGTTCACTTCTCAGATAAGGTCAAGTTAAAGGAGTTCATCTTCATCAAGCCCTTATTATATGAAATGTTAAAGGGGCTTATCTAAGAAGAAGAAGATAAAAAATATGAACAGTAAAAAGACAGCAAACTCACAGGTATTAACAACCATTCCTAAAACAAAAGCAAACTAAGCAAACATCTAGAACAGGAACAGAAACACAGAAATGGAGATCACATGGAGGGTTAGCAACAGGGGAATGGGAGGAGGAGAGAGGGGGAAAAGGTACAGAGAATAAGTAGCATAGACAGTGGGTAGAAAATAGACAGGGGGAGGGCAAGAATAGTGTGGGAAAAGTAGAAGCTAAAGAACTTATAACACATGGGCATGAACTAGAGGGGGGAATGTGGGTGGGAGGGGTTGTGCAGGGTGGAGAATGATGGGGGAGAAATGGGACAACTGTAATAGCATAATAATAAAATATATTAAAAATAAAAATTAAAATAAAAATAAAAAATGGAATCAAATTCTCGCACAGTTTTGTAACTTGGTTTTTATATAACAACATACCATGAATAATTTTTCATTTAAAAACTCTTACTGCCCCATATAGATTGAAATATATAAGCACACCATCATTTATTAATCAGTTCAATATTGTCAAACATGTAGGTAGTTCCTTTTCAACATCACATTAAGCAACAATACAATAGAATCATTCATACATTTTTGAGCACTTGCCAATTTTACCTCAAAATAAATGGTTGAAACTGAAACCAGCACATTGCTTAAGGTCTCTGAGACATCGCCTTTCAGAAAGATTATCCAAAAACAACTTCACAATCAATGTTTGAAGGTACCATTAAGCCCTTAACTTAGCAAACCAGTGAACCCAAAAATTATCTGAGGAGAGGGAAGAGACCAAGTCACTGCTTTGTCAGGAGGACCCTCCCCTGGGCCCTTACACGGCACGGAGATAATGTAAATGATTGTTGCTGGGTTGTCACCATCCCAAACTCGTAAAATGAGAGGGCGGCAGAGGTGGATTATTGTCACAGAACAGTGGAGAGCCCCAGGGGCCTCCTGAGAAGGGATGGCTGCAGTGTGCCCTGACTGTGAGAAAACAGAGCCAAGGCCTGCGTTTGGGGTAAACGCTTGTCTGCAGCAGCTGGTGAAAGCTTCAGAGGTGCAGAACTTACTTATGAATCTCACACTTACACAGCACTTACATGTGCCAGACGCTCTCAGCGCTTTATAAATCTCAAGTTATTTAATTCTCAGGTACCACTTTTACCCTCATTTTTACATGAAGAGAGTAAATAACTTGAGTGTCTAACCACAAGGCAATGTTGCCCATCAGGGAATATATAATATCTCTGATCCAACTTTGAGCACCCCCAGCTGCTCCCACATATTAGGGAAGTAAACACTCAATTTTCCAATCAAACAGACAGCACCATTTTCCTGCTATTGCCACAGGAAAAGCAACAAAAACCGACCTTTATCCATAATAAGCTACTTCATACTTAAAATAACTAAAATAATTTTAGATAACCACACATTCCCTGTATCTGATTTAGCCCTGGTTTTATTTGCCATTTATTAATTTTAACTGTTTCTTTTCCTGGGCACATTCATTTTGTTCTTTAATGAATCAAAACTGGATCATTTAGGCCTTCTACTTCCCAAAGCTCTGTGACACACAATTCAGTTCCCCGAACAACAAACTTAGAAGGCACGAGGCTTAGAAAAGCTAAATGGTTTGTTTACGGCTTACAGTCACTCCTTGACTGTATAGGTAAGAGAGGCAGGACAGGAACGGCCTCTAACTGTGTCCCCACTCCGTCCTGTCTCCTGGTCTCCACGAGCTTGCAACAGGCTTTCAATCCCTTAGTTGTCATTGTTATCATTTTAATTGTTGACTGACTGTTAACCATCCTGTACCCACCTACCTGTCTGTCCTTTTACTTTTTAATCCATTCTCAGAGGTTTCACTGCATTGCTCTCTGCCGCCTCTCTGACCTACCACCAATGGAGTTCGCAAAACCCTATACACCCCTTCTTTTGATTGTAATGTATAAAATAAGGTGCAAAACTGCCATTTTCCACAGCATTTTCTCAATCTATTCGGGTTTTGTTTCCTGGCAATTGTTGTCAGTTTGGCTCAAATCAACTCATAAAAATTCTTACAAGGTTTGCACGTTTTCACATGGACACACATCATAACATTTCACATATTTTGAATTCAACCAACTGGTGAACTCACTTTTCAGAACTCAAGACCCCTGATCAATTGATTGGTTGACTGGCTTACCTCTAGCCAGCTTCGTCTTCCACACCCCACAGAACTGATTCTTAAATTTCACCACATCTCAAGCCTTTTGGCTTCTTTTCTCTTGGGAGCTGACAGAGAGATATAAAGCCATCTTTTACCTGTTCATTCATGTGTTCACTTGTATGTGTGCACTTGCCCTGCTGAGACAGACTAGTAAGCCAGGACAAGCGGAACAGGAAACAGAGACAGACAGTTAAATGACCCGGCAGTTTACAGCCATCTAGTAAATTGTAAAATCCTATCTTCCTTAATCAAGGACAATTACAATGTAATTGGTTTACTCTTCTCCTCCCCAACCAGAGGGTGAACAACTTAAATCACCCTACTCAGGGAGATAGAAAGCAGAAATTCAATTATTGCCATTTGTGCCAACCACACCCAAGGACAGATGAAGTTAAGGGAATAGATCTCATTTTGGCACATCAGCATAAAGCTGATGATAGTCTATTAAGATCCTCCTGTAAGAACTTCCCTAAAACCCGAGGCTTTAAAAACCTTCAAGCTGTACCTGACTAGTTTGACTCAGTTGATTGGGCCTCCTCCCATAGAGCAAGCATCACCCGTTCAATTCCCATCAGGGCACATGCCTGGGTTGCGGGTTCTGTCCCCAGTTGGGGCACATATTAAGGGCAACCATCGATGATTCTCTCCCTTTCTTTCTCCTTCCCTTCCCCTCTCTCTAAAAATTAAAAACTAAGCCCTTGGCTGGTGTAATTCAGCAGAATGAGCGTAGGCTGTGAACCAGAGTCTCTCATTTCGTTCCCAGTCAATACACAGGCCTGGGTTGCGGGGCCAGGTCCCAGTAGAGGGTGCACTAGAGGCAACCACACATTGATGTTTCCCTCTCTCCCTCCCTTTACTTCTGTTAATAAATAAATAAAATCTTTAAAATATAAAATTAAATTAAAAAATAAAAAAATAAAATCATTTAAGAAAAAGAACCCCTCAAGACAAAGGACCCAGCTGTGCTCTTCCTCCTGGGAGAATGCCCACACCTTTCCCTTCCCCCTCTCCTTCCCGGAAAGGCATGCATTTCCTAAATTCTAAGAGACCCCATGAGACTTGCATCCAGGGACCAAGAGGGAGCGGGTAGCTTGACCGGGGTTAAATTAACCCCCTGACACGGTCTCTAAGGCCTTGTTTTCTCTGACTTCTCAGTGAGCCAAGGCAGCCCCATCCAGGCTCTCTCCTGTTGCTTCTTCTGTTTTAAGCCCTTCCTTATTTCACTGTCCCCAGATTTAATAAATGTAGGAGGTCAAGAACCCACACACTATGGGCTGGCCCAATGCAGACCGATTCCAGCCCAGTCTCTGCCCAGTAATACTGGCAATTTCAAAATACTCCAAAAATACTTTCAGTCTCTCTCAACAGACATGCATGCATGCACACCCATGCACACCCATGTGTGCATGCACGCACACACCTGTACTCTGTAATCTTGCTTGTAGCTGATATCTTACATTCTTCTCTTATTTATTAAAATATTATGATATTTCCAGTATGCCCCAGGGATCCTTATACTAACCACCTAGCCTTGACAAATCTTCACATTTCACACCAATTTTTTTCCTTTTATTAAAGGCATACAACATTATGAAAACCATAGAAGCTCTTGGATACCTTTCTTTAACCCTTTTTCTTTCTCTCTGACACTGGAGGTAGTAACCATTACCATGACTGTATCATAGATGGTTTACATTTTTTATTACTTATTATGCATGTATTATTTGATTCTTTGTACTTTTAAGTTTTTTCTTTAAATGGAACACTGGAGTATCATTCTGAGATTTCTTTTTTCTTTGAACATTGCTTTTCAGATTTACTCATGATGATACACGTAGTCATAACTAACTGCATTTACTAGTATGTCATTGTATGTATGTACTGGAGTTCGTATAGTTGCCTCTTTATGTAGGTTATTTCTAATGCTTTTAAATTATAAGATCTCATCTCCTGCCCCTTCACAGAGACTAAGCCCATCCCCTCAGAATGGTAAACTCCCCAGGGCTGAGACGGCAGGAGTTTGCCTGCTCCCCACTCAGGGGTTGACTTCTCTCTTTGTATTTAGACTATGGGACTACCTCTTACTTTTTGCAAATTTAGCTATACATTTAAAACATGTTTGTCATCTCTTCTCCAATAAATGTAGGTGTTACTTAGCAAGGATGTTTTCAGGTTAGCTGATCCTTCTTATCACCTCAAATGGGAAGTCACGACCTTCCTTTCTGAACTTCCCTTTTCTTTGGGGTCATTACACTCAATCACTCATCTTCCTCTTTGTTCCTCTTCTGTTCCTGGCTCTTTAAATGTCAGAATTATAAGGTCTGTCCTGGTCCCCCTCTCATCCTAACATGCAGTTTCTGTGTGATCATTATTAGAGAACAATGTGCTGGTGACTCACGAATCAGCAACCCAGCATTCTCTACCCAGGATTTTTTTGACTTCCAGATCTGTAATTCCAACCACCTGCTGTATATTTTCATCTGAGTAGCCCACTAATATTTTAAATTCAGAATTTCAGGACCCTAATTCCTGTCTTCCTCCAAATATGCTCTTTCTTTTGTGTCTCTAAGAGATAGGCAAGGCTTCCACTCAATTTAGAAAGTGAAGGTCGCTCTTGACTCCTTCCTTTCCATTGGCATCCATGACCTGCACCCTTCCAGAGTAATCAGCTATTACGTCCCTTCTCTTCTACTCAATCTTCCACTCCCCTACCTTTTTAGGACTTTATTTTCTTGCTCTGAACAATTACAGTAGCTGCCTCACCTTTGCTCTTGTGTTTTCCACCTAGTGTTGCCAAATTCATCAAATAAAAATACAGAATGCCCAGGTAAGTCTGAATTTCATCTCATGCTTGTTCCTTTTCTTGATAGCACTTTTACAATCTGAAAGTATCTTGTGTATTAACTTATAGTTTATTATCTATCTTTTCATTAGGATGTAATCAAAGACTTTGATTACATCCTATGAGATCAAAGACTTTGTTCACTACTTAACTCCCAAAGTTTAATAGAGTCTCTGGCACATAGTTGGTGTTTGGTGTATGTTACTAGGACAAATGTGTAAGGGAATGGGCCAATATATTAATGAATAAATAGTTAAGCCCTCTAGCTATGAGTTCCTTTTGAGTCCATGCTTAAGCCCTGTGCTTCATACCCTGTTTTAGTCAGATCAGAGTGCCATTAACAAAATACTCTAGACTGTATGGTTTAAACAATAGCAGTTTATTTTCTCACAGTTCTGGAGGCTAGAAGTCCAAGATTAAAGTCATAGACAGTTGTCTTCTCATTGAATCTTCATGTGCTGAAAAGAGATAGATAGATAGAGAGATAGATAGATAGATAGATAGATAGATAGATAGATAGATAGATATAGAGAGAGAGAATGAGCAAGTTCTCTAGCATCTCTTCTAAGGGCATGAATCCCATCATGAGGGTCCCAGGATCCTGACCTTATTTAAACCTAATATCACCCAAAAGCCCCACCTCCAAATATGATCACACTGGGGATGAAGCCTTCAGCATAGGAATTTGGGGGAGATGCAGTTCAGTCCATAGCACATGCAAGTGTCAGGTCTTCTTATTCCTTCTAAACACTCAAGAATTACTGTCTCTATAAAGAGATTTTAGGTAAAATAAATCACTTATTCCTTTGAACCTCACCAACATCTGCACTTGTAGTGCTTTACTGCAACTAGTCTCTTACACGACTGTTTTCCTCTCTGAAACTGTAAGCTTCCTGAGGCCTAAACCAACACCTCATTGTGTCCCATCTAGCACAATGGTACATTGAAAAGACCCAATAAATGCTCACTGATTGAATAAGTAATTGAATGAATACTCACATCTAAGAGGGCAGCATGGAATGATGAGACCTCTGGATAGCCAATATTCATCTCATAAAGCTCATAAGAGTTACTAGAGGCAATAATACCCTTGGACTCTTTCAAAATGTATTTATAGTCAGTTTTTTATGGGATTAACTAATTTGGTTACATGACTTTTAAGCCAACTATATTAGTTTGCTAGGGCTGCCATAAGAAGTAGGGCAGAATGGGTGATTAAATAAAAAAATATTTTTCTTACAGCTCTGGACACTAAAAGTCCTAGATAAACTGTTAACAGGGTTGGTTTCTTCTGAGAGCTGTGAGGAAGGATCTCAGTTCCAGGCCTCTCTCCTCGGTTTGTAGATGGTCGTCTTTTCTCTGTATCTTCACATCGTCTTCCCTCTGTAAGTGTCTGTCTACAAATTTTCTCTTACCAGAACACTAGTCATATTAGATTAAGGCCCACCCTAATAACCATATCTTAACTTGATTACACCTGCAAATAATCTGTTTCCAAATAGCATTACATTCTGAAGTATTAGAGATTAGAATTCAATGTATCAATTTTGGGGAGAACACAATTCGGCCCATAACACAATCTCTGTTATGCAAATGGAAAGGGGGCAGGCAGGGCTAGTCTAAGCCATCACACAAGAGAAGAGAAAAAAGTGATACTCAACCATCTGAGACCAACGACAGAACACAGTGAGTGTGGGGCTGGAGGGAGCGTGGGAGTAGGGGGCAGCCATGGAAAACACAAATGAAGAGCAAGCACAAGACATTTAAAAAAAACACAAAGGGCAGAGTGCACTTATGTGCATGAAAATGAATAATATCTTTAGGAAAATATTTGGCTACATTTAGAACAACCTATTTAAAGGGGTGTGAAAATCTGTAAAACACTTTATAAAGCAATTGATCAAGTATGGTGAGATGGTTTTAAATACTGTTTCCTAGAGGTAAACCTCCAGGTACATGAAAAATTTAGTTACTTAAAAAGACTCATGCTCTCAGTGGTCCTAGTGGTTCCTGATAACTTCCATCTCAAAGTGAATTACCACAATCATATAGAAATGAAAAAACAAAAGATCACGTGGTTCCCCCCCAAAAGTGAAAACACCAAGGATAGGCATTTAGGTGAGAAAAAATACCAATGTGTAAAATAAGACACAGTCTATTCTTTAATTCTTACCCTTGCTCTTGATTTCTCTTTTTTGCTACCCACCTTCCAGGACATCTGCTTAAGCATCCTGGAAAAGTGAATGACCACGTATAAGGAAACCCAGGAGTATTGCTTTCTTGGAAGTCTGGCAAGTGACTCATATTTCATAAATTTTGCCTTTAACAATTTCATTTGGAATGTTTTCACTTTTCCCAAATATGTAGTGTGACTGTCAAGAAATTTAAACATGATAAACTAGTACATAGCTTGTTAAAGCTGGAAAGAGTTATGTATTTTTAGTAGCATAAGATATTTTCACTTCAGCATATTGTCACCTACATTCATTTTTTAAGCCATAATTATCATAAATAATTAGAGTAAGGCTAAGTGTTTTAATAAACACACTAAAAATATATACTGTTCAAACACAACCACCTTGAGTATTTTATTTAGAATGACTTATTCATTTTGTTTGTTTTCCAGCAATTCTAACTCATAGTCATATTTGAAAACTAGCCAAGTATGAGGATGTGTTCTCCTACATTCCAATCAGTAAAAAGAGAATTCTTGAACATTAGATGTTTCTGAATTCTTTCCTCAGTAAGTTAAGAGGTTTGGCTTTGGTCTAGATTTCTTTATATTACTGAAATATCCTTGTGAAACTCTTTGATTTAGTCTAGTGTATGGTGAGTGCTGTAACGTAAGTGACAACGGAGCTTACCTAGGGAATTTGTCATTGACCATGGAGAAATAAGAACACTGCTCTATGAAGGACTCCCAAAGGCAACATAGCCAATGTTTCCATGTGTGTGAAATAGCAATACCTAATAGTGTCAAAAGAGGTTTAGTGAAGTAGTGTACGTAGAACACTTAGCACAGTACTTGGAGAGAGGAGACAGAGAAATCAATGTACAGTACACAACCCTGTACGAGCAGCACTAGATGGATGTATCCAGACATTAGCGGTGATTTGCTCTGCTTGGTCATATTTTGAGTGTTATTTCTTTTGCCTATCTGTATTCTCTGTTTACAGTAAACATTTATAGCTTTTTAACAAGAAAAATTAAAAAGTGGTTTTTAGTTTTAAAGATAATATTTTAAATTCAGTGCAAGTGTGAATCAAGTCATCTCTCTTTACACCCAAAATTTTCCTGTTAACAGAATAGTCCAAAATATGCATTGCAAAGTGGGTCCTATTTTCTTCATTAGGAGTTTAACATGTGTCAAAATTTTTGTTAGTGACATACAGATATAATCATAAAGTATATATGAAAGAAAATACTTTTCACTTAAGAAAGCAATCACCTTTTATCTTTAACAGTCTAAATTTGGAAAGAAGGTATTAAGAGCAGACAAACTGAAAATATAACAGCATTTTTAATTAGGAGTTAGATTGCTACCTGAAAGTCTAGGTAACCTACATGTACCTGAAATTCCATGATGGCTTTTTTCCTCAACCTGTGCCTACTCTAAAGCCAAACTTAACTTTTGCCATACCTCCAAGTAAATTCCAAGAATACAATATATTCTTGAGTAATACCAATTTTTCTGAAGATTTCTAGAGGAATTAAGGAAATTACATCACACATAACCTAAAAAAAACTTAATAAAAGCTAATCTTCACTGTTTGCCCCCAGTCCCTTCTCTTGTCTGCCAATAGAAAAATCCTCTTTTTCTAACATTCAAATCTAGCCTTTGGCTTGAATTCTTCAGTTACCAAAAAGATACCCAGGCAAGTTGCCAACAATAACCTTCACAAACAACAGCCATCACCATTGCAATAAAAGAACAGACCAATAATTACTATTAGTTAATTCTGGCCTGTGGGTGTTTTATGCTTCATCTCAAGTAGTTTATCAAAATATTCACTCCACCGAACAGGTATATGTGTGGTGGTGGTAAAATTCTGCAGCTAAGAAAAGAGTATTTTTACCACACAGATAAATATAAAAAATTGTGACATGGCCCCTCCCAATTCTGCTCTCGACCGACCTGTCTTGGGCCTGAGCTTTGGCTTCTCGTGAAAATGAGCTGGCCAGCTCTGGAGGCCCTGGTGACAGGCCCGAGGCTCTTCGACGTAAGTTCCCTCTATTCAGGGGTTCTCTCCTGTCTGTCATCTTATAAAGCACATTGCAGTGGCTTGTGGGAAACACGTGGAGTCCTAAGTATTTTGTTAAAAAAACAACTTTTCATGAAAACCCCAAAATTTTTTTTCTAGACTTTGTGTAACACATTTGACTGATCAAGATGAATCTGCGTTGGAAATACATAGCAAAATTCTACTCTCCTTCCATAGTCACGTGTCCTATTAGTATATAAGGCTGTCTATAATAGGAGAGCAAGAGGACTTACCTTGATAGCTGTCATAAATCCAAACTCAAGCTTTTTCCCAACTATTGACACCATCACTCAGCAACCATTTAGTGTCGCCCAGTTACTCTTTCCAAGTATGTGGGTTCTGGCTTGTAAAGTCAGAGCGGGAAAAGAGGAAAGGCCAGCCTACAAAGTTTCCATCAAATAAGCCTAAACGCCAGGCATGTCTTGAGTCACTCTGACTCGACTTGGTTATTGAAATTATATGGAAAATTTTTCTACTCATTGGCACTGCTAAAACCTCCAGACAACTGGTTTCCAGTCTTATGGCGTGGTGTACTGTTTTTCTCTCACTGCTTTTTGAAACATAAGTGTGTAATTTTTCCACTTTCATCCTTGCTGTTTTGGGATTTCAAAATTTAGGCTTGCATATTATCTAGGTTATTCTTATTTTAAAATAAAGGCAGTTGCAATTTTAGCTTTTAATATTTGACTTCTTCATTTGCCATTGCTTTTCAAAAGCTAAGTTTCCCACCCTGTCCGAGGTGGCCACAGTCCACCGCTGTCCTAGATGTATCTTCCGAACACGTGTTTCCCACCGCAGATCTGTGAAGGAGGAACTCCAACCCAAATCACCCAAGGGTCTCCTTCTGCTGATCCTTCCTCCATTATCAGCATCTTATCCTTAAAGTTTTACCCACAGGTCTTAGGCAACAAGCATCTCTTGAGATTCCAGGAAAAGAACTGAATGAATCAGAAAAAAAGATTAAAATGGAGCAGAATTGCTTCTCACTCAGATTTAAATGCATGGCGCAACAAATCATGTTATTGAATCCTGACATGTAAAGTTTCTCCAAGCATAGTTCAGAATAGCTGAAACTTGTAATGCTTTTCTAACAAAAGCTTAAATGGGAACAGTTGAGTTTACTTAGCATTTACTGAGCCACTTCTCAATCAGACACACTGGTAGTTACTGATACAAAGGTGAATAAGACAAGGTCCCTCCCCTCAAATTGCTCACAGGCATCTAAATAAATAATTGTGATACTGTTATGCACCAAAATTACTTTTAAGAGCAACGAGGTTGACAGAAGTTCTGAAGTTAAGGCACAAAACAAAAACAAATATCCATCAGCCAGTTTTTCACTAGTCTCTTGCTAACAATGTAACTAAATCTACAACACATCTTATAATAGTACCACCCATTGTGGTTCAAATAATTACATTGTAAAAATTGTGTGTTCTTTATATTTTTGATAAAGTGCATTATTTTCCTGCAATTTAATTTTTAAGACTAGTCTAAGTTCTTTCACATGGAGCTATACAAGCTCACAGTAATTTTCAGAGCAAGTAACATTATATTAGTAAAGCAGCATTTTTTCACTTTTCTAAGCATGTTTTACGTGTTATGTCACTTACTCCTCGCCAAGTTATTAAATGATTTCATTCTACCCATGAAAAGGAACCACACAAAGCGTATGTGGAATGATGTGAGAGCCCTGCGTCTAACTACTGGGCTGCACTCCCTCTTCCCTGTGCTTTCCCTGGAGCACTCGGCAGGTCCTTCCGGGTAGTAGTAGTTTATACAAATTGGCTCCATTCTTCCACATTTACAAAACTATATTCTTTAGAACGCTAGAACTATTTCCACAGGTTGTTGGTATGTTTTGTTTTTAATTAAATTTAAAGTCTTTTTTTAACCCCAAAAATAATTCTCTAGAGTCTTTGATATCTTAATGTGCACTATAAATATTTCCAACAAACAAATAATGCTTACAACTTCCAGACATATAAATCCTATTGTAATGGAACACCCCGGATCTATTAGTCAAGGTTTTCCAGAGAAACAAGACTAATATATTATTGTATGTACATATTATATATAGTCATTATATGTGTATATAGGACTCTACATATATACATATATGTATACACATCCATATATGTATATGTATACACACACATATGCACATATACATGTTAGCCCCTTCTAAGAAGGAACCAATATGTAGTTCAGATCAAAAGGGCTGATGCTGCAGATGAAATCTGAAGGCATTCTGCTGTAAAATTCCCTTTTGTTCTATTTAGATCTTCAACTGATGGAAGGAGGCCCACCTGCAGTATGGAGGACAATCTGCCTTTCTCAAAGTCCACCAATTTAAACATAAATTTCATTTAAAACACCTCCACAGAAACATCCAGAATGGGTCCAACCAAGCTAATACATTGAATTAATGATCACATCTGGGGACTAAGGCTCCACAGCATTCACATCACTGCTTTGGCTGGGTTATAGAGGTTCCTTGAAGGCAAGACCTGAATTTTGAAATTCTTGTCCCCTTAAATATCTTGATTAACTGATAGATTATAGTTGTGGGAAACTCAAATGAGAACTGGATTAGGAGTTAAAGAATGTGCACTACCTTGTCTCAGTGCTCTAGTAACTTTGTGATCTTACATAAATAATTCAAACTCCATTTTTCTGCGGTTTGCCATATGTGAATTAGGAACAATCAAATCTGTATCAAAAGATTGTGAGTTAAATAAGCAGGTAAGTGAAAGTGTTTGACATGTAGTATAAATTAAAAAATCCTGCACAAAGCAATTATAACTCCATGACAAAAGACAAAAATATGACAATGTCAAAGTATGTCTCTGGTAATCAACATACTTTGTATTATTTTAATGCTACCAAAATGAGGTATAAGTTAGACTACATGAAACTGTCAATGTTTAACAGTTTTTGAGTTATAAGAATGACTTATCTTAATATTATAATTTGGCTACAATAAAATGCAGAGTTACACTTGTTATTGCCAGCTAGAACTTGATATACCCCCTTTATCATTTGTCGCTGCCTACAAAGAGACTGTATTCTGGGACAGGGTGACTCAGAGTACCTGTGAAACACAACAATAACAGAAAAATATTGACCACTTGTTTCAGTTGGTTGCAACTTAAAAAAAACGTTTCCTTTATCTGCTTTTTTTTTAAAACATCAATGTGTGGTTGCCTCTCGCGCGCCCCCTACTGGGGACCTGGTGTGCAACCCAGGCATGTACGCTAACTAGGACTCGAACCAGTGACCCTTTGGTTCACAGGCTGGCACTCAATTCCCTGAGCCACACCAGCCAGGGTACTTTTTTATTCTTCAGATGGATCCCAGGTAGTGGTTATGAGAGGTGTGAGGCATGCCGGTTTTCTACTGCTATTCGAACACACCAGACATGTGCCGTGATTGCTTCCATACATCTATCTGCCTGGTCAACTTCTCATCTCCTCCACATCTTTGCTCAGATCTCAAGGAGGCTTAACTTGACCACCTTGTTTCATATTTCTTTCCGTGTGCTCCCTCATTTCTACAAACCATTGCCCTCATCTTTTTTACCCTACTTCATTTTTTCATAACATTTAGCACTTTTTAACACATATAATTTAATTTTATTTGTTGTATCTGTCTTTCCCACAAGAATATACACTTCTGAATAGCAGGGATCTTTGTTGAGTTTGTTCGTGATTATCCAAAACTCCTGGGACAATACCTGGAATGTAGCAGGACCTCATAAGCATAAGTTGAATAAATGCACTTAATAAGATTTTGAATAGTCAATACATGTTGTTGATTGAATAGGAAAAGGTAGTTAGCTTCAAATTCAAAGGGACAGCAACATAGGAAGACATTTAGTATCAAAATGATGAACTAAAGTCTGATTCTAAATTTCTGTTCTTCATTTGTGGAAAATTTTGCTTAAATGGTCCAAGACACTGAAGTCAGAATCTGAGGTGATAATGGATGAAATCACTGCAGAATGAAACCATTTTCCGAAATGAGATCCCGAAAGACAGGATTAACCATGCCATGGTTGCTCTTTCCCTCCTAAATTGCTAATGTGGCCATAACTTGAAAAAAATATTCTTGAACCTAACCAATGAGCAGGGATCGTAATGGAGGCAGGTCAAATTTAAAGATCAGGACAACCACAAACTATGATGGAGGATGATATTGATGTGACTAACTCATCCTGGCAGGAAATATAGGAACCAATCCTCCAAATCACAGGAAAAAGATCACCCTGACACAATTCACAAATCTGAATCACTGAGACTGTGTCTAAGCCAAAGTGAAGCAGAAACAATCGCCTGGTCGATTCAAGAAGAGAGCTTTCCAGATGACTGAGAGAGGGCAGTGCTACCGTGTTGCAGCCCGTGTCGTACACGTTCTGTATCTGGTGACGAACTGACTCTCCGCAACTCTGTGACGTAGGTACTAAGGATCCCCCTTATACAGATGAGAAAACTGAGTTGTAGAGTTTAAGAAAGCTGCTCTGGTTTTCACCAGTAGAAAGCCAGGATTTAAATCTTGGTGTCCAATTTATTAGCAGAACTCACGTTTTTATCCATTTATTATCACCCATAACACTCAAGTGAAAAAAGATGATTCATTCAGATGCTATTAGACACCAACTTTACAGATATCACATTAAATAGACAAGACACTGCTAATGACTAGGCAAAATGTCTCCATTTCAAGAAATACGAAAAAAATATTTAAGGTCTTTGTTCATTCATCCCTTAGAGATACAGAGAAGTATTCTTTAATAGAGTGAACTTCATAGATGGCTTAGCTGGCCTCTCTTAGCTGTCCTCATTTTCTGAAATGAGATCCCGAAAGATAGGGGGAATATGAATCTACTGCTAAGTCCAGTTGATCTGATTCAGAGAAACAGGATTAACCATGCCATGGTCCCTTTTTTTCCTCCTAAATTGCTAATGTGGCCATAACTTATAAAAATATTCTTGAACCTAACCAATGAACAGGGATCGTATAGAGGCACGCCAAATTTAAAGATCAGGACAACCACAAACTATGATGGAGGACTACTCCAGCTACGTTTACACTAGATTTGGGACAAGTCAGAACAGCATGAGTTCTCTGTCATTGGAAGGCTGAGGTTTATTCCTGTCTGGAAGTTCATCCAAGCGTGAATCCACTGATTGAGGGAGTGATTGTGGTCTGCCGAGGGTGCTGTGTGAAAAGGAAGTCGTGTCTTCCAACCACCTTGTTTGTGTTTTTGAAAACTGTTTCAGTTTGTGTCCTGTTTCCATTCCCATGCCCAGCCCTCCCAAAGTAAATAGATGACAAGTAGCCGTGGTGGGGCAGTGGTGATGCAGGGGCGGGGATGGAGGTGGAGGGCGGAAAGAGATTTCCCTAGGGCAAGAGGATTCTCAAAGAACCCAGATGTAATTTGAAAATAAACTCTAGTGCCAAAACCAGATGAGATTTACAGGATCAAGATCAGCCCAATCTATAAGCAGAAACACAGACTCCTAGAAGTTCCATTTACTTATTCCAAGATGATCAAACACTGATGGACATTCTTATGCTAAATTCCAGTCGAATTAGTGGCTAAGAAGGAATCATTGGAACATCAATAGGTGCACCTTTTATTCCCATTCATTTCCACCCATCTACTTCTGCTTTCCCAGAAAACTCATTTGTTTCTGATATTTTCTACAACAGACACTGAGCTGCCTTAATTCCAGCTAGTACTAAAAACCCTAAAAGTTTATTTTTAAAAAAATGGATTGAGGAAAAAAATTTCCAGAATTTTAACTAAGTCTGCAAAATAAGCCAACATTTAGAATTTCCCTTCTTCCCAAGTCTGCTCCCAAGACCTTAGCTGACCTCAATTTTATTGGAAAGTTGTCTTTCTACAAATAAAAATTAATTGTAATCTTTGGTTCAATAACATTGGAACTCACAAAAATGTCTCTCTTATATGCTTGCCTACAAAAATATAAATAACTAAAAATAGCAACAGTATGTTGTTCTCTTTATTTAAAAATAATGTTGTTATATTAAATGTATTATGTATCAATATATAAAAACACTTGTCAAAAATTTAACTGATCGGATATTTCGATGTCAGCAGAATTAAAAAAAAAGATATTACATTACCTGAGATGATATAGTTCTATTGTTCAGAAGTAAACAACTAAATCAAGAAGACTGGGGTGACGATTATTCATCAGCCACATGAGGCTTAATTAATTCTCAGCTACACATGTCTTGGGTACAAATTTGTTAAAAAAAAAAACAAAAAACATTTTCTTACTTGCCCCAATAAGTTATACTTTCTGATGGAAATGGTTTTACAAATCCCCCAAATACAAGAATTTTCCTGAAAAGTTTGAAGTTCCCCTGAGGGGGGAAAAACTTGAATCTGAACCAAAGTAACATGTATTGACATTTCCTCAAATCTCATGTTTGAATACTACATTCAAAGGAGAGCTATTCCCAAGGGCCATCAGTTAATAGGGCTTAGTAGTTACAATCATTGGTTAATGGAATTATGTGTAATAACTTATATTGTGTGTGTATATATATACACATACCATCCATTACACCAATAGCCTAAAAAAGGAAAACTGCAAAATACAGTCCATCACACTAATAGCCTAAAGAAGGAAAACTACATAATTATGCCAATTGATGCAATGTGCCAATAAAAATCAAAGCTCAACTACATGAGAGGGTGTATGTAGCCCACATGGGTGCACCTCAAGTGCCCAACTTAGATGATCAAGGAAGCAGTGCTACTGGACCCTATTGAGCACTTACTACATTAGGCCACTCTGCCAAGCCTGGAAGACATAGCAGCTCTACCTAATACACAGAAATAAATGCAAGGAGGCTATCAGAATGAGGAGACAAAGAAACATGTTTCAAATGAAAGAACAGAACAAAATTCTAGAAAAAAAGAACTAAACAAAATGGAGACAAGCAATCTACTAGATGGTAAGTTCAAAACACTGGTTATAAGGATGCTCAATGAACTTAGTGAGAACCTCAATAGCATCAAAAAGGACCAATAAGAAGGGAAGGATAGCCCTGGCTGGTGTGGCTCAGTGGATTGAGTGCTGTCCTATGAACCAAAAGGTCGCTGTTATAATTCCTAGTCAGAGCACATGCCTGGGTTGCAGGCCAGGGCCCCAGAGAAGCAATTGATCAAGGTGTCTTTCACACATCTCCTTCTCTTTATGCCTCCCTTTCCCTATAAATAAATAAATAAATAAATAAATAAATAAATAAATAAATAAAAAATCTTCAAATCTAAAAAAATAAAAAAGAAAGGAAGGATACACTAAGGGAAATGAAGAATAATTTACAAGGAATCAACAGTAGGGTAGATGAAACCGAGAATCAAAACAGTGATTTGGAATATAAGGAAGCAAAAACACCCAATCAGAACAGCAAATAGAGTCCTGGTCACTGTGGCCCAGTTAGTGGGAGGATTGTTTCATAAATCAAAATGTTGTGGGTTCAATCTCTGGTCAGGGTACCTACCTAGGCTGCAGGTCTGATGCCTGGTTGGGGAACATATCAGAAGCAACCAATTGATGTCTCTTTCTCTCTCTCTCTCTCTCTCTCTCTCTCTCTCTCTCTCTCTCTCTCTCTCTCTCTCTCACCAATGAAAAAGAAAAGAGAATTTTTTAAAATGAGGATGATATAAGGGTACCAACATTTGCACCATGGGTGTGCCAGGAAAAAAAGAGAAAGTAAGAAATTGAAAACCTATTTGAAAAAATAATGACAGAAAACTTCCTTAACGTGGTGAAGGAAATAGATATATAGGTCCAGGAAGTGCAGAGAATCCCAAACAAGATTAACTTAAAGAGGCCCATGCCAAGATACA
The DNA here is from genome assembly GCA_004027475.1 of Anoura caudifer. Lineage (NCBI taxonomy): Eukaryota > Metazoa > Chordata > Mammalia > Chiroptera > Phyllostomidae > Anoura > Anoura caudifer. The sequence goes on along the minus strand of PVKU01005679.1, from coordinate 36,787 downwards.
TCATAATTAGAATGCAAAAGTTTAAAGACAAAAGGAGAACTTAAATGCAGCAAGAAAAAAAGCAATTAGTTGCCTACAAGGGAAAACGATCAGCTGATTTCTCAACAAAAACTTTGCAGGTCAGAAGAGATTGGCAAGACATATTTAAAGTAATGAAAAACAAGGACCTACAACCTAGATTACTCTACCCAGTGAAGCCATCATTTAGAATCAAAGGAAAGATAAGGAACTTCCCAGACAAGAAAAAGCTAAAGGAGTTCATCACCATCAAACTAATGTTATGAAATGTTAAAGGATCTTCTTTAAGAAAAAGAATAAAAAGATTAAAATGTGAAAAACAAAGTTGCAATAAATATATATCTATCAACAATTGAGTCTAACATGCAAAAGAAACAAGCAGAACAGTAGCAGATCATTGATACAGACAGCAGTAGCAGATTTTGACTGTTACCAGATGGGAGGGGGTTAGGAAGGTGGGTGAAAAATGTAAAGGGATTAAGAAGTACAAATTGGTAGTTACAGAATACTTTACATGACAATGAAAAATGCAGCATAGGGAATACAGTCAATAATATTCTAATAGCTAAGTTTGCTGTCAGATGGCTGATTTATAGGGATGATCACTAAGTAAGTTATAGAATGTATAAGCAATCAAGTGTAACCTGAAACTAATATAATAGTGTATGTCAACTGTAGTTGCAAAATAAAAGTGATTTAATAATGGGAAAAAAGATGTAGAGAAAGCATTTAACAAATTAAATATCCAATCATGATTAAAAAAAAGAAAACTCAGTTAACTAGGAATACAGGTATTCTTCCACTTGATCAAGAGTATCTACAAAGCAGCTATAGCTAACATCACACTTCATGGTAAGAAATTAAAATTTTCCCCACTAAAATTAAGTATAAGGACAGGATATTCCCTCCTACCCCTCTTTTTATTTAAAATACTTTATTTATTTATTTATTTATTATTATTATTTTTTTCTACAAAGGGGAAGGGAGGGAGAATGAGAGGTAAAGAAACATTAATGTGTGGTTGCCTGTAATGTGCCCCCTACCAGGGACCTGGTGTGAAACCCAGACATGTGCCCTGACTAGGAATTGAACCAGTGACCTTTGGTTCACAGGCCACCACTCAATCCACTGAGGCACACCAGCCAGGGCTCACCCCTCTTTTACATCATCATATTCAAAGTTTTAGCTAATGTAATAAGACAAGAGAAGGAAATAAAAAAACCCATACAGATTAGAAAGGAAGAGATAAAAATGTCTTTGTTTGCAGATGACATGATTGTTCATGTAGAAAATCTGAAAGAGTCAACAACAGAAAAAACCTCCCGGACCTAATAAGTGACTATGGCAAGGTTGCAAGTTGCAAGATCAATTTACAATTGGAATTTGAAATTAAAAACACAATACCATTACATTACCACTCCCCAAAATGAAATGTTTAGGTATAAATCTAACAGAATATGTGCAAGATCTAAATGAGGAAAACTACAAAACAGATGAGCAAATTAAAATAAGAACTAAATAAGGGGAGAGATATTCCATGTTTATGGATAGGAAAACAATATTGTTGGGATATTAGTACTTCCCAATATGATCTATAGATTAAATGCAATCTCAATCAAAATCCCAGGAAATTATTTTATGAATATCAGTGAACTGATTCTAAGTTTATATAGAAAAGCAAAAGATGAAGAATAGTCAACATGATATTGAAAGAGAAGACAATTTTTGGAGGACTAATGCTACCTGACTTCATTATTTACTATAAAGCTATGATAATCAAGACAGAGTGGTACTGATGAAATAATAAAAAAATAGATCAATGGAATAGAATAGACAATCCATAAATAGGCTCACACAAATATGGTCAACTGATCGTGGGCAAAGGAGCAAAGGCAATACAATGGAGGAAAGGTAGCTTCAACAAATGATGTCAGAAGAACTGGACAACGACATACAAAAAAAATGAAATCTAGATACAGAGCCTACACTCTTAACAAAAATGAACTCAAAATGGGTCACGTACATAAGTGTAAAATTCAAAATTATGAAATTGTAGAACATAGGAAAAAATCTAGATGATAATTTAGTGATGAGTTTTAGATACAATACCAAAGGCATAATCCATGAAAGAAATAATTGGTAAGTGGGATTTCATTCGAATTAAAAACTTCTGCCCAATATCAAAAGAATTAGAAGACAAGTCATGAGCTGGGAGAAATATTTGCAAAATGCACATCTTACAAAGGACTGTTATCCAATATGTGCAAAGAAACCAACATGAGATGGATGGCAAAACCACTGAAAGCCAAAGCCTTAGCATGGGCCTGGTCCTGGGTGCTTATTGGTTCTTAAGTTTGACATACCAAGCTAAAATTAATCCTCTGTCATTAGGAATCATTCTTCTCTTGTTCATAAATGGCAATATGGAAGGCAGTTTCCGGAATAAAAATCCAGATGTGGTTAGAAATTTTTAAAAAATGCAAAGAATTATTAAAACTCCAACAAACTTATATGCATAGTCCATACACACAAAAGTGGGGTGATGGCCAGAGGGAAGGGGGGCAGAATAGGGACATCTGTAATAGTGTCAACATTGAAAAAGACTCAACAGTAAGAAAACAAGAATCTGATTTACAAATGGACCAAACACCTTAACAGACACCTCACCAGAGAGGATATACAGATATTAAATAAGCACATGAAAAGGTTCTCCACATTGTATGACATCAGGGAAATGCAAATGAAAACAGCAACGAGATGCCACTATGCAACTATTGGGATGGCCAAAATCCAAACACTGAGAACACCAAATGCTGAGTATATGTAGTAACAGGAACTCTCATTCATTGCTGGTGGGAATGAAAATGGTACAGCCACCTTGGAAGACAGTTTGACACTTTCTTACAAAACCGAACACCCCCTTACTATATAATTCAGCAACCATGCTCTTTGGTATTTACCCAAAATAAACTGAAAACTTATGCTCACACAAAAACCTGTACATGGATGTTAATAGCAACTTTATTCATAATTGACAAAACTTGGAAGCAACCAAGATATCCATCAGTAGGGGAAAGCCAATGGACCATTGTTTAGCACTTTAAAAAATAGAGCCATCAAGCCATAAAAAGTCACGAAGGAACTTTAAATGTATATTACTACATGAAAGAAGCCAATATGAGAAGGCTATATCTTCTATGTTTCCAACTATATGACTTCTGGATAATGATATGGAGACAACGAAACAGTGATTGCCGGTGGTCACAGGTAGTGGAAGGCAGTGGGAGAGAGAGGTGAACAGGCAGAGCACAAAGGATTTTTAAGAAAGTGAAAATGTTTCGTATGATACTGTAATGATACATAACCAAAATCACTGAATGTACAACCCAAAGAATGAACACTTAGGCAAACTATGGACTTTGGGTGATTATGATGTGTCTATGTAGGTTCATCCTTGGAAAAAATGACCATTCTGGTAAGTGATGTTGATAATGGGGAGGTTATGTATGTGTAGGGGTGAAGGGTATATAACAAATCTCTGGTTTTTCCACTCAATTTTATTATAAACCTAAAGCTGCTCTTTAAAAAAGCCTTTAAGAGAACTCTGGTACAGTCACATGGAGTACTGCACAGTAATCAACAGGATGAAGGAGAGCTATCTAAACTTATATATACGAGTGATTTCCAAGACAGGGTGTCAAGTTAAAGAAAAAAAAGTATCTCTTTTTGTGTAAGAAAAGAAACAAATTTAAGTTGTTTTTTTTTTCAAAATAATTGCCAGCATGGTAAATCAGAAATTAATGACATTAGTTTTCAATACAGGATAAACGGAAAATGACTGAGTGGAGAAAGGGCAGACACTTCTTCTGAGTGTCTTCTTTTTTAGTCTGTTATTATCTTTGGAACCATATTAATATTCTATATGCTCATAAAAAGAAAATAGACTCATCGATGATGGGAAAACCTCTAAATGGAATAAAGGAACTACACTGAAGGGAGAAAGAATTAATCCAAGTATTTTTAACATATTTTTTATTTTTCCATTACAGTTGATGTACAATATTATATTAGTTTCAGGTATACAACATAGTGATTGGACATTTATATAACTTATTAAGTGATCACTCTGATAAATTGAATACCCATCTCCCCAAACCACACCCCCTGTAAAATGTCCTCTATATTTATGAGTATGTTTCAGTTTTGCTTGTTCATTTATTTTGCTTTTTATTTTTTCTAATTTAATCTTTGCTGTATTTTTCCCATTACCACTTAGTTCCATTATACCCCACTCTCCTCAGCCATCACCACTCTGTTGTCATGTCTGTGAGTCCTTTTTCCTTTTCGCTCAATGCCTCCACCGCTTAACCCCCTATTTTGTTTTTTTAGATACCACTTATAAGTGAAATCATATGCTATTTGTCTCTCTCTGTATAACTTATTTCCCTTAGCATAATACCCTCTATGTCCTTTAATTTTGGAACATGGAATTCTCACTATAAATTCCTAATCTGGAGACACAAAGAACTGGATGTATTTCTTGAATCATACTTAGTAGATGTGTTTTTCTCAGTGGTATTTGTTGGCAACTCCTACATTCCTACACTGTAGGATTGAGCAAATGAGTAAATATGTTGATGATGTTGGGAACCAAATTTCTCAGTATTGGATAGTAAAGATATAATTTTGAAATAGAGAAAGTTAGAAAGAGCCAAGCAGTATTGGATTGCAGTTGAACTCATCACTTTTTATACATGTACTTGTAAAGACACAGACAAAGAGCTACAGATACAGATGTATTTTTGTTGTCTACAGGGTCCTGGATGCAATGATAACCCCAGAGATGATTAGGGCACCAGCTCCCACTAATTAGAACCAGAAGTCCTCAGAGAAGTGGCTGATCACAGTTAGAATAGTGAAAGTGCAAGATGAACCCAAAACACTTTTTTTTGGCACCAAAAAGCAAGGAACTGCTCAAAAAATAATGAGCATATGTCAAAAGGACTCAAGAGCTCACCTAAAGAAGCTCCCACAGGCCAAATCTGGGGCAATTTAAGTACCAAAATAAAGAAAGATTATAATGTATTTTCATTCATTGATAGTCATACAGCTAACAAATAATAAACAAACAATAAGAAGGGAAGGCTTTTTCTTACAGTAGAATGGAAATAAATGTGGAAGGAATAATGACAGCTTTAAAAATCATCCTTTGCAACTCTCATAGTAAAAATTGAATCAGGGAAGAATTGTTAATGGGTTCTAAAACCAGTGGGTAAAAATTTAATGAGAATCAGGATACTTAATCAGGTCTCAACTACCACCCCACCTGCACCCCAGAAATAACTTATAAATTACCAAGGGAAAAGAAGCACTGAGAAAATTACAGAAGAGAAGCCTGGTGAGCACCAATTTAACCAAGTGACCAGATTTGGCATCAATAATAATGGCACAAATGAACATCGAGTGCTTCCAGACATGAAGCACTGAGCGTGCTGTCTCACTGATGTAGTGTTCCCTCCAAATACGCAACACATAGATCTAATCGTGAAGAAATGTCAAACAAAACCAGACTGAGAAACAGTCTACAGAATAAATTACCTGTGTTCTTCAAGAATGCCAACATTATTTAATAAAAGCTGAGGAACAGTTGCACATTATAAAAGATCAAAGAGAAAAGAAAACTTAATGCAATGAATGATTATGTTTCAGATCCCAGAGTGAAAGTGTGAGTCCATGACCTGTGTCCTTCCTTCAGAATAATTTTACATATGCATCTTTCTTTTTTTTACTTTAAATAATTTCTTATTTTTTAATTATAGTTGACCCACAGTATTATATTAGTTTCAGGAGTACGACCCAGTGATTGGACATTACATAACTTACTAAGTAATCACCCTATTAAGTCCAGTACCCATTTAACACCATACATTGTTTTTGCAATATTACTGACTATATTCCATAGGCTGTGCTTTGCCATATTTCTTTTTAATGGGATAATGAGTCTATAAAAGGGAAATAGAGTATCATACAATATCTATGCAAAAAATAAACTTTAATTTTTCTCTGACTGAAATTTTTATTTCTATGTTTGGTAACCATTTGAAAATAATATAGAAAATAATTTAGTCACTTTCAGAGAAACTCAGAAGCCATGAGGGCATCCAGAGTTAAATTAGTTCAGGGTCGTAATCATCCTCCATTTGTCTCCCCACAGTGGGTTCTAAATTCCAGGTCATCTTAGTGTCCAGACCTCAGGGGGCCAAGGAAACACTGTTTGGAGGGATTTCATCTCTACACAGACTATTAACAGTTTACCATGTGGGTGGAGATAGATTTCAGTTTGTGCCTTGTCTTTCAACCTCTCTGTATTGTATATTTTTTCTGCCTAAATTTCATTTTATTTTTTGTTTCTTCTTTTTTATACACTGCATAAAATTTAAAACTAAATCCTACAAATGAATAAAATATGCTTTATAAAAATCCAGTGGCATTAAGCTAACATCTCAATTACTTATAATTAATGACCGTAATTCAATTGAAATCTTGATAGAAAGAGTTTGCTTTTTCTTTTGAAGCTCAGGCACAAAAGTTTTCATCACAGCAAAGCCTGTGTCCCCTGGAAGAACTGGTCTTTCAAGCAGAGAAGACTCTGGAACATTGCAAGTCTGGTAATCCAAAAAGCTGACCAATGGTATTGCTCCTTTAAAAAGTATTAGGATCTCTTTGATCAATAACCACATCTTAAAATATTGAAGTGACACATAGGCAGAGGATTTTTTTTTTTTATTTTAAGCAGTACAAAAAGGGCACGAAATCAAAACTTTGTCTCCTTCTTCGCCATTTACCGTTAATCCCTGCCTCTGCCCAACTAACGTTGTCATACACACCAGGGTCGACAGACGACAGCACGTGGGACAAGTCTGGCCTTCTGTTCGTTTTTGTAAATCAAGTTTTAAGAGGGATTAGGGAAAAATAGAAAACTTTATTTTACGATTCTTCAACAGAAAAGATTATTAACATTTTGCCAAAATTGTTTATATATTTAGTTAAATAATGGTTTCAAATGTAGGTAAATATGTCTTTAGTTGCAAAATTTCAGAGACAGGCTGTGCTTTTTCCTGATAAAAGTCAAGCCCAGTAAGAAGCTCCACATCGCGGACCCGCGCAACATGCGCTTTCAACCTTTCTTCGATCCAAACAGCTTCGGGTTTCTGTCCCTACGAAAGAGAAACAGAACACTATTTTCTATGGGGCACACTTTTTCATTAATAGAAAGGTCTTTCGTTAGAAACTGTCCTTTTCCCGTGACTTTTGTTTTTAAAAATTTTGGTATAAATGACATAAAACCTTCTATTAGTTTCAGGTGTGCAATGTCATAATTTGATATTTGTTCAGGTGTTTTTTACTACCTTAAATCTTAATTTCATACAGCTAAATTATATTGTTTATTAAAATAAAAACAAAAACATCAGTGCAAAGTATAATAAACACAGACCACCACAAAGTCATCAAAGTTGAGCCATTTTTATATCCACTTCAGAGGTAAATTTTGTAAAGGGGAAATAGTACCGATGAAATTAAGTCCCCAGTGTTCCTCTTCCCTGTGCTCACCGGTTCAGGAGTCAACGTGAGTCCCGTCCGTGTTTTTAAACTTATACTGCACATCGGTATACAATATGTGCTACTGATTTATGAGTCCTCAACTTTACAGAAATGATATTATAAGTGGCATTCAATATTTTACTTTTTACATTATGTTTGTGATCTATTCATAGTGATATATCTTGGTCTGGTTAAATCATCTGTTTTTAGCTCTGTGTTGTGGTTGCACAGTTTATTTTTTATTGCCACATTGATAGTGTCTTTGGCATTATAAATAATACTGTAACGAACGACTAGGCGCATGCCTCCCGTGTTCCAGAACATGAGTTTCTAGCACATACAGGTGGCATTTCTGCACCAGAGAGTCCATGCAGCTTTGCAAACGTAAACCCAGCACTCCTCGGAGTGTTCAGGCCAACCGGCACTTCCACCGGCGGTGCGGAGCCAGCCCACGTTTTCCCGCATCCGTCCCAAACCGTGGTGTGAAGCAATGTTTCATCCCTGTGTTACTACAGGTAGGTATCTTTTCAGATATTTCTTGGCTATTTGACTTTTCATAGGGTTTGTTTTGTTTTGTTTACTATGTAAGTTCAGTAGTTCAGAATCACGGATTTCTATGAAATTTTGTATTCTTTATTGATTTTCTAATGTTCGTATCGTATTGGTGATATGATAAGTTAAGTTTTTAGAAGTAAGGTCACTTAAAAGTCTGTTTAATTATATGAGTGTGTTTTAATAACTCTCATTCAACTTTTGTACTGTGGTGTACTCGTTTTTTAACCATGCATGCTTAAAGCAGGCAGCTGCTATTTCAGCCGGAGGAAGTGTAAGAGGAAATTACTTTTTGTTCCTAACTACTGAAGAATGTCTCTTCTTTGGTGTGAAATTCATAATTGAGTTAATTTATTAAAATAAATATGCAGTGTACCAATTCAAGCTCATATTTCCATTGGGGTTCCAAATCATTCTTTCTTCCCTCCTTTTACTATTTGACACTTGAGCAGCATTTAATATTTTGATTATTTTCATAAAGTTTTCTCCCACTGGGTTTATATTAACCTCTCTCTCCTGACTTATTTGGTATCCTTCCAACTAAATGTTTACTGAATACCTGACAGTCTACACTCTTAAAATTCTTATTAAATGGTCTTAAAGTATAACACAAAACTACACCTAGGCAGGGTTGATAACCAACTCTTTAATACCATAAAGTTCACCAGCACCAACTAACCCGAACAGACCCAGCTGCAGACACAGTCTAGTTGTACCAGTGCATCCCAACAGAATAGCAGCCTTGCAAATGTACAGATTTTATGAGCGGTATTTAAATATATGCTTTTGACTAGTACATATAATTGACATGTATATTTGATTATATATGTATTAGAACTGTTACATAAACAGAAGTATTTAATATTCCACAAATATAACTCCTTGTTAGTTTTTTGAGGCAATATCAGTTGCAGTATTTTTCTTCCCTAACCACTTTCTTGCTCCCTCTCCTTAATCACTTCCAGGCTGGATACTGCTGCTACCACACTTGCGAAACTGCTTTGTCAAGGAATGCCTAATTGAGTGGATTTTTTTTTAAAGATCTTTCAGTTGTTGATCACCTAAGCTTCCTAAAGTTCCTTCTTTTATTTTCATAGCTCTATTTGTTTGATGACACCTGTTTCCTCAACCAATTCTCGTTTTTAGCATACTGGAAGTGCAGATATTTCCCTCAATTTGACTATTTAATTAACTTCCATGGTTTAACACCAAATCTGTCTCAACAGTGCTGATTTTTCTTTTGAGTTTCATACCTGTATTATGCAATATCTGCTGAGTAACTTATGGTGATGAAAATCACTTAGACTTGCAGCAACCTGTTCATTTATCTGATAGACATTTAATAATACAAAATCAAGGGAATAAGAAAAAAGGAAAAGGAGGGCAGAAAAGATGAAAGAGACAAGGGAAGAAAGAAAATAAGTAAAGTAATATGACTATAGTCCCCTAGGTCAAATGTGAGGTGGAACCGTGAATCTGTCATTTCTACAACTGGCATCTGTCTCCTTAAATTTCTGATGGTGGGAGTACCTCCTGAGATTAAGTGATTAGAATAAACATTCCAAGTGTGACTTTTTATACAATGTGCTCCTTAAAGCAAGCCAACTATTTCATTAGGTGCTGAAAGCACAATTACCCATTCTAATGTTAGAGGCAACATTGGCTGATTCGGACTCATTGAAGTGCAGTTTGCAGATGTACCGTACTTTCAGGTGATTTATCATAGAGGATTTCACCTGTGTACAACTTCACCTCATGCTGATTTCAGAATGTTTACTTCATCATAAGGAGTGATTGCTTTATAATGGTCACCACTTGCTTACTATTTATTGAGAATTCTTAGGATTTTATATGAAATGTTTAATCCTCACAGCTACTTCACAAGGGAGGCAAATTTTTTAACACAACTGAGGGGATTGGCATTCAGTTCTTTACCCAAGGAGGCCAAGTCAATAACTGAGCCCAGGCTTTGCAACTCCAAAACCTGTTCACTTAAGTTCTATTCCATACTGTTTCTCCTATACCCTCCTCGATAGCTGAGTGGCTTCCTCAGTCGGAAGGCCATCAAGAGCAAATTCATTCTTCCCAAAACAACAGATTGTCTTATATGTTTCCTGGCCAGTCATACCTAAATTTTCAGTCAGTGTAGACACTCTCTCATCTTGCCTCTTCCCTTCCCATACTTAATTGGCAGCCATATCTTATTAATTTCACAATTTCTCTTATAATAATAGCTTGGTTTAAGTTTGCTTTATATTCATCCTATGTCTTATAAATATCTTTAGAGCTTTTATATCCATATCACTATCTGGCAAATTCCTTAAGATTTTAGATTTTAAATTCCTTAAGATTTTAGTCAAGTTCATTAGTGATGATATCCTACTCAATAGAAATGATACCATATTAATTTTGAGATCACCTCCACTTTGGATGATCACGGAAGGCCTTATACCATTTGTACTGAACCTTGAAGTATAAATGGAATCTTTAGCAGAAAGGAAAAAAAAACAGGCGTTCTAGAGGAGAGAAGGGTTTGAGCAATGATGTCAAATTAGGGAAACTCAAGATGAGTTTAGGAAATTTCAAGGACTTTTGCTGGCCCAGAACTTGGGTCCGGAAGGGCCAACTGAAGGTAAATTGTGTACAGGCTGGGAGATTTGTGTTCGTCTGTGGGTTTTTTTTTTTTTATTTGAGGTAGTTAATCAAAGTTTGTGGATAAGAAAATACATGATAATAAAAAACTAAATTTTAAATAAGTTGGTAGTGCTGTACAGAGGGAAGGGAAGGAAGGAGGGCAGAAGACAATTAAGCTACTTAAGATTCATTTTCAGAAGTGCTGAGAGAAGGCAATAAAGGCCTAGACCAGGGGTAGCAAATAGTTTCTTCTTTGCACACCCATTCTAATCAATCCATGGTGGCTACCTAGAACCCTGTGATAAATACCCATCTACTCCTGATTCAGGGGTAAAAAGCACCACCATCTTTCTATTAGTCCCTGATGTCTGCCACCAGAAGAGGAAGTGAAGAGTAATGGCTTACCCTTGTCTCAACTAAATAAAATTCTGATGAGAAAAGTAGGAAGAGATTCAACTAAACAGCATTTTCTGAGACCATTTTTTTTAGAAAGTCTTTCTCACTCTAGGACAGTGAGTGAACTATTGTGTGGCTTCTAACCTTGGACCTCTGTCACTGAAAGACCATTCAAACACTCAAGTTAAAATCCTATCTTCAAACCCTGTAAAATGTCACCTTCCTTACCAGGAAGTATTTTCCTTTGAAACCTGATCGAAATTTGGTCTGTCTCACTTTGTGCCACTTATCTCTTCTTCTGATTTATTAGGCTTCTAAGTGCAAGATGATGAGCCCCTTTTGAGAGAATCCATGCCTGAGGTATATATGAAGGCAGTTATGTGGTAAACACCTAAAAGAGCAGAGATGAATCCTGATCTGGCCTAGAACCTAAGCTTTAACTGCCAGTCTCAATAACCAATGGGATTTTCCATATCTACAAACTGGACATCCTAAACTCAATTATCCTATCTACCTGCCCAAATAGTTCTCATCCTAACTGCTCTTTATTTTTCCTAATAATCTACATTTAAAATCTCTGATTCATCTTTAAGTCTCTCTCCCTTTTCCTTTGGCTCTTGCATTCAATAAGTTACCAAATGCTCTCCATTCTTCACTCCCTCCTTGGAAGAGTCTTCTTAATCCTCTTAATCTGCTCAGATTCTGCCAATCCTTCAGGGCCCTGCTCTCACCACATTTTATGTAACCTTTTTTGATTACTCCAGCCAACTGTGTTTTGAATTAGAAACACTAAATCTTTGGCAATTAATTCTAACTTGATGACTTTGCTTATTATTTAATTTGAAAAATAATTCTTCTATTATCAACGGACTCATTTGCATGTCCATATTTCATTCATATTAATTTTACATGGGTACATTTTATTTATATTTGTTTATATTTTATTTATATTTGTTTATATTTTATTTATATATCTCATTTGTGCATGAAAGTTATACGGGAACTCTTTGAGGAGAGACAATGTTTTCCTCCTTTGTGCATTCTAAAAAGTTTCTATTATAACTGTGTACTTAGTAAGTGCTTGATATATTTGTTGTTAACTTAGTAAAACCCAATTATCGGGATACATATTTTCTTGTATAAAGGACTTATATCCAAGTTGAAGTAACTATTTACATATAATTTGCCTTGATCCAAAAGACTTTGAAGTGGACTAATACATGATGTTAGAAAAGTAATGTTACTTAAACTAACTTACTTTGTACATTTATATTTATATATATGTATATTTAATTTTAGACCTCGTGTTTCAAGTTGATGAAGTTTTCATATTTCAAACCTTAAAGTTTGTGTCCAGAATCAAAATATTAATGAGATGCTGCCTTTTTCCTTATTAGTAAGCAAGAATAAAATGTACAAATAAAATGTGTATATAAAAACACCTGTTCATGGAGGCATGTATGTTTAAATTGTTATTAATTACATAAAGATCAACAGTCTACAAAAAAGTTTTCAAATGAGGTTATTTTTAGTAACATTCTACCCACGAAACACCTAAAAAATACATTGTTGTAGTCAGAGCCACTGTTATGAGAGCCCAGATGAGCTCCGACTAACCCTTTTCTCAGTCCCAAGGACTGTCCGGGAGCATACTCACGGGGCAGCTCTCCACGTTGGTAGGGCGGTGAGGGATGATGAAGGGGAGGGCGTCTAGCCACCCAGGGCAGGCATCAGGAGTGTAGCTCTTATTTTTACAACTAGTCAGTACCACAAAGTAGTGTGTTGGGATGGGGACACTGTTGTTGACTACGTATCTGAAAATGTAATTGAAAAGATTTGATGTTATTCGACATTTAGTTCTAAAGATTATAAATGTTTTTATATATTTTTAAAGGAATGCCAAGGTAAAAGTATAACATAACAGAAAGTACAAAAACGTATCACATACTTTTAGATGTTGATGAGCCAGAGATTTATAGGAGTCCACACTCGGTTATTTAAACATTATGGGGAAATATTAAAATACAAAGGAAAGTAGAACATGCTACTCTGCCTCCTGTTTCTTAGTTTTGTTGACTTTATGCTTCATAGTGGCATTTGCTAAGAACAGGGGCTGAGAAAGAAGCCCATATTCCGAATCTAGCTATGCACTCTCACTGGATGTGCAGATGTATTCTAATCCTCCAATATTCTGGGCTTGCTAAGTTTACTCAATTTAACATGGAGTTGATCCTATGTACCAACTTCACAGTGGAGACATGGGGGTAAATCTGTAAAACTGATACAAAAGTCCTTATTTTCAAATAACAAACATGAAAGTGCTTTTGAAAGTTTTAAGTGCAGAATAAAGTTAAGCTATCAGTACAAGTCCTCTAAAGGAATATACATGAGCTCGTACAAGTAGTAATGTATTATTGTGACTTAGAATTTCTGCATGGACTCTGCACTAGACTGGCTGACTTTACTGCTTATTGGTTGCAGAATGCAGGCAAGTTACCTAAACTCTTTGTCCTTCGGTTTCTTCGTCTCTAAATGGGGCTAAGGGAATCTGACATAGGGATGTTTTGTAGATTAAATGAAATACATGTAAGTGCTTAGAAAAGTACCTGCAGGTATAAAGGTGCTATCAAAGTGTTTGCAGAATTATTAAATGGTGGACTATAGGACTAATGAACACTGGAATAAGGACAGGGCAAACAAAACAAAATGGGCCACACACTTCGCAGTTATATATGTTATTTTATCGGAAGGTATAGGTAGAAATTATTGTTTTAATTGCGTAACCTAGGCTTAGACAATACAATTGTTTAGTTTGGCCCTTTATGAATTTTGATAATAAAGAGAAATAATGGATGATACTTCTAAATCTCTCTATTCCTGTGTGCTGTGTTCAAAGGTAATTCTTAACAACCTGTTATGACTAGGTTTAGTACAAAAAATGTAGTAAAGGACTAGTTTTTGACATGCAGCCTACACCTTCTCCTGAGAGATACCTTTATGAATCATCCACTATTAGACAATAATATAAATTATCACTACTTGTTTTTCTTTAATTTATTGCCAGACTGGTTATATACTTATCAATAGTACAGTGTCTTCCCCATGTCTTTAACCTTTACAAAATTACATTTTTCCTTTGCCCATTAGTTTAGAATTTTCCTAATATAATTTTGCTAAACCTTTCCTAGACATCATTATTTCTTCGCCCATTAGTTTAAATTTTTGCTATATAAAATTTTTGCTAAATATTTAGAGTGACTAGTTAAAAAAGTCAACAATGACATCTTTATATAAATATACTATGTAATATTTAGAATACTGAGCTTTTATTTAAAATAATATTGAGGCTTCCCCTCATGGTACTTAATTGCTAAACCAAAAATTCCATTTGGTTGCAAATTACTTACTCTGTAATTTCACTTGGATCATCAAAATGACCATCGTAATTATAATCAAATACTGGCCCACTAACAACATTTACTCCATTTCTTTCCATGGCATGCTCTACAAGAAGAACACTGTGGAAATAATCCCATATTTCTAAAAATAAAAGATAAGGTGTTAAAAATATCTACTCCTATGGAACATGGAAATATTTTTTATTATTGACAGGTACACTTAAATAGCATCAAATTCTACTTCAATAATTATCAGTGGTAACTGGATAATTCTGCAAAATAGTCCATGCAACAAAAATGAATAACCACACTGATAATAGCTTTCTACTGTGAATATAGTACAGTCTTGAAACTATGATGAACTTTGTCTCCAAATTTCTCCCCAGGGCTGAGTTGCTTTCAGAACAGTGAGTATTAAAAAAAAAATGGTCAGACCATACATATGGCCTTATGACTCTAGGGATAAACAACTTTCATTTACTTTTGGTGAGTATCAGTAAAATTTTATTTTCTGAATAGCTCTTTACAGTTAAGTTAGGATAAAAAACAAATGATCGAAACTCTAGAAACAAGTCACCTAAAGGTGAATTAAGTTCAAAAGAAATTATACCTGAGATCTTTCCTTTTCCTATATTTAAAACATTAAAATGAGATGACTCAATAGGAACAATTTGCCGTAAAAGATGTGTTTAGTTAGTAAGGTTATAGAGTCACTTAGGTATTTTTAAATTAATAATCTAATGTATACTTACTTTTGAATGCTTCATACATAGGGACCAAATTACTTATAATCAAAGCATCATATTGACTTTCAGAAGTTCTATTGTTTGCTGAAAAATAAATATTAGACATAGCTATGAGAGAAAATATGATATACTCCATAATAGGCAAATTACCATTACATACTAATGTAAATTAATAGCAGTAACAAAAATACTGAGTACTCCACAATAGGGGCCATCAGGAATGCAGGCACTGCTACGCAGAGATCAGAGGGATGCGATTGGAAGCCACGCAACACCTGCAGCCCCCGGAGCTGGAAGAGGTGAAGAAGAATTCCCCTCTATAGTCTCTCCTTCAGAGGGCGCATGGCCCTGCCAACACTGTGATTTCTGCCCTCCGGCCTCCAGAACTGTGAGAGAACACTTTTCTGTTGTTTTAAGGCCACCAGTCTGTCACATCAGCTCTAGGAAATGAGTATGATACCAATATCAACACATAGTTATTGAATGTCCACAGAGTAGTAATGCTATTCTAAAAAATTCTTTCAAAACAT
The DNA here is from genome assembly GCA_004027475.1 of Anoura caudifer. NCBI lineage: Eukaryota > Metazoa > Chordata > Mammalia > Chiroptera > Phyllostomidae > Anoura > Anoura caudifer. The sequence continues at coordinate 20,911 of PVKU01005679.1, read as the reverse complement.
TTTCTGGAGAAAGTGAGTTTTAACTCAATGAAGACTGCTGATGACACTGCAGATGCTTGGCTTTGAGGACTCACGGACCTGCCGGCTGCGTACCACCGAGTGCTGGGCGTAGGTGCTCTGGAGCCCCCGCTCCTGCCTGCCAGCCGGCCCATTGAGCAAAGTGCTATGGCCCTCTGCTTCGCTTGTCTCATGGCATCTATTTCATGGAAGTACCGTGAGGATTGAGAGCTGCAAGCCTACAGATGTGTATTACAATCCTCTTTTATATTTAAACTACCCTCGGGTATCGTAACTAAAACTTAAATTAAACATTAATGGGTGGATACCAAAAGGCAAGGAAAATAGAAGTTGTTGGTTTTTAACTTCAGATTCCACATAACATTCATGGTCCTTAGATCCCCTGAAAGGCTTTTCTTCTCTTTAAGCTAAGCCCTGAAAGTCGGGGGAGGGGCAGGGGGACAATATAACACTACTCATTTTTCAGAGAAAAAACAAGTATTAGTTCATGATGAAATTTTTAACAGGCCTATAGTGGAAAGTTAGAAGAAAGTTTCATTTTATCCTTAATGTTTTTAGACAAGCTCTTTAGATAATTTCATTCCTTTGTTGAGGCAAACATATATATGTACCAACCAACATGCTAGGGCCTAACATATACAATTTTACATGGCAATTTAAAATTGTTTATTAATGAATTGCCACAAGCATTTAAGGTTTGCGTAAGTTTGGTAGCTCTAATGGTCTCCAGATAGATATATTTAATAAGCTATATTGACTTATCCTATTTACTAGTAATGCTAACGTAAACTTAGAAGTTTATTTCTAATGTAGTTTAATGTAGTCATGTAAGAAGTTTTCTTAGACATGAACTCCCAGTGTAGACATTTATGACAGCATTACACGTAATGCTATTTGCTGTCACTAAGCCTTCTTCCCCACTGCCCCAGCTATAAAGCTCAAATTTTTACATTAGAAATCTCTAAATTGACCTCTGTGGTCATGGCCTCCAGAAAAATGAAGCCAAACATCAGGAGTAAACCCATTCTCGGAAGCTGAAATTGCTGAAAATCTCACAGGTGAGTTAATGAAAACGGCTCTTCCCGCTGAACAGGCAAGAGGGATTAGTTTTAGAAACATCACACTGGCTTCTTCTGCATGTTCCCGCTAGAGATGCTTCCTAAAAACAACTTAAAGTTCATTCGGCTGCTTAATCCACAGTTTTAAATTGTTGGATACACAGCGGGAGTGAGAGGCCTGAATTCCAGCTGGGTTTCTCTTCATGGGCCCAGCCGCATCTTCGATTTCGTCCTTATATGGGCAGCAGCCAGAAAAAATGTTTCTTTTTTAGATGATCGTGACCCTCTCCAAAGAATATTCGGTGTTAAAATTAAACCTGCCGAACTTTCTGAACATCTGGGCCAGATTAGAGCTGATGTGTGGTTCCCGCTGCAAAATTTATTAGTCTTTATTATAGCTGTCGCACTGCTTCAGGCCAGTCCACAACCACTGGAAGCCTGCTGGCCAGCTAGTTCAGCCCAAGCAGATAGTTTCCCCGGCGAGTATATGTTTAAGGCACATGCCCACATCCAGCTGATGAGAGCTTTCTAAGCTGCTGCTCTAAAAAAGAGTTATACTAACCAGGAGGATAGAGGAAGCCGTGGGTGATATTCTGGTGTGGTAAATAGAAGGAACATTTTTGGCTCTCAGAAGGAGCAACCCTGACATCAGCCCGCAGACAGTCTGGGACAGTGGGAGGAAAAGGCGATGTGTCTCCCTGTTGAAAGAGAGAAAAGAAAAAAAAAATTACGCCCACAGTTGTGGCTCACCCATCACCTTATATGGTTTGTAACTTCCCTAGAATGTTTTTCATTTAACCTTTTCCTATTTTCTTAGTGAATCAGATCTACGCAAGCAATGAAAATGGATGTCTTCAGCAGTGTTTTCTTCTGTGGTTCCGTTCGGGTTAGGGACACCAGGAGAGAAAATCAAATACACCTTGGAAAGAAATATTTGCAGTATAAAACCTGAATTGAGAGCAGAAGAATTACAGGAGTTGCTGCTAAAAACCAAAATCCTTTTTAGGATCTAACTTTAGGTGGTGGTTTATGTTGTACTTGCAAATAAAAGTTGAAAATAAAATATAACCTTAAAAAATACATATCGAACTGTGAATATTTTTCTTCAGTTGGGCAAGAACTTCTAATGAACCTAAGATTAATTCAAAAAAGCTATAAGTTGTCTAAATTTACTTATTTGGAGATTTCAATAAATTTTTGCTATGCTTCATTCATCATGAAATACAAGAATTTTAAAAACAATTTTCTTTGTAACTCTATTTTAAAACTAACACCATAATTTATTAACTAGTAGGCATCCTATAAATGTGCTATCTAACCCCAGCATTTAAGATAATATAGTATTAAATTATCATTATATTTTGATTAGCATATAATCATGAGTAAGGAACACTTGGGTATTCGCTCATATTTCTTTCAGAGATTTTGATATATATGCCCTCAGCTGCCTACAATGTATATATTTCTTAACAAATTTTATAATTTACAAAAAAGAATATTAAATTACAATGTCTTCTTCTATTTGCTGCATTGCACTAAAAGCAAAAATTAACTCTGTATGTGATAATCATTTTATCAAATATTCACATTGAACACTTTAAATTTATACAATGTTATAAGCCAATTATACCTGAATAAAGCTGGGGGAAATATATAAATAAATACAAAAGATTAGTTCACAAAGGAAAAGGCAATGTACACTTGTGCTATATTCACAGACCAAGAATACCATCGTGAGATACAGAATATGTGGGACATGAAGATAAGGAAGTCTGGGGAAAGCCAAACAGAGAATGGACCCCCTAAACGTACTACAACAGTACGGATGGAAAACACTACAGTGAAGGTGAGTAGACAGCTCAACTTCTTTGAACCCTTATCTCTGCTTCCTTCTGAAATCCTATTAAAAACACAGTAATGATAAAGATAAGTAAGGGGTGAGGAGAAACTTTCAGAAGTGGAAATCAGATGAACATATTTGTTTACAGGCGTAACCTGACTTAGTAGACCAGAGATCGCTCACAACTAAAAGCCTACGGTTGGGGAAAGCACAAAGAAGCCGACTGCTACCACAGGACCCTAAGGAAGAGCCTGATGTCTCTTAAAGACGGGCGATGTGTACAGGGCTGGAAAGGATAGGTTGAAAGTCTGTAAAACAGACTAAACAGGATCTTCACTCACTGGAGAGGTTGAACCAGAAGGGCGATCAGACTAAAGGACACAAGACACCCCAGACAGCAGGTGCACCATATTGAAGACAATGGAATTAAACAAAAATCTAAGATCCCTCCCAATCTCATTGTCCCCCTGTAGCCTGCCAATCTTATACCATGGGTCAGATTAGAAGTGTCCATTTTTAGAAAACAAACCAGCTTGAAATGAAAACTAGATACTTACACATGGGAACCCCCAATACAATGTCTGCGTCTCATCCTGATCGACCTCTAGCAAAGCCTGCCAGCTGACAAGCCCCAGCCATGCAGCTCAGCACCCCACCATTCAGTTCTGAGCTGACAACCAGAGACCACCAGACTGCAGCTGTGAAAGTTGGGCTCGAACAATTAGTTGAGCAAAATGTTTACTAATTTCTCAAAGTGGCATAGACTTTAGATTGGGGAAATGGACCAGAATGGTATTAGCCAGAAAGTACTAAAAAAGGAGGTTACATGTTTTATGCTAACTAAAAATCTTGTTTCTTACATACCAAACTTAAACCCCTAAGTATAATAAACACGTCAGATTAAGAAAGACAGGATGTGGACTTCTTTACAAAGGTAAGATTATCCTCTAAAACAATGGAGGGGGGTTAGGTCATGTCTTTTCTGAGTCCTGGGCCATCTGCCTACTCTATACCCCACCCCCTGCACATACATTAACAGCTCCAATCTTGCTATCTTTTCAGAATTCCTTAAAGTTTTTTAAGCCAGGGGATAGAAAACCAAGAAAAAAATAAATAGAACTTAAACATGGGTAAGATCTGAACTCTCTAACTCTCAAAATTCTTCGAGAGAAGTAAATAATGAGCGTACACGGGCAAGTGAGATGCTCTCATTGCTAGTTGGCCTGGGGATGAAATAAAGCTTGAACAGGGAATACAATTATTTATAGTGAAGTTATGGACTCTCTTCACCTGTAGGCCAAATGTAAAAGCTAAAGGTTATTAAAGATTGGATAGTTATGATCCCACTTTATAGCAGGATAATAAAACTATATGCATTTTGAGATATTTTTCTGGCCATGTGATGTAACTTTTTTTCTATAGGGAAAATATTTCTTACAGTTAAACATAAAAACATTTACAACACACAATAATGCCCCTAGTTTTTAAAAACTTACAAAACACAATTAGATAATAACTTATTGAAGCTAACAAGATTTAGAAACAAAAGAAATTCAGTGATCTATTTGTACAATTATAAATAAAGATGCTCTGAAGGAAACCAGGACTCAAATAAACAATTTGGAGCAGAAGGAAGAAATAAGCATTCAATCAGAACAGAAGGAAGAAATAAGAATTCAAAAAATTAGTAGAGGCTTAGGAACGTTTAGGACAACTTTAAACACTCCAACTTCCTAATCATGGGGTGCCAGAGGGAGAAGAGGAAGACCAAGAAATAGAAAGCTTATTTGAAAAAGTAATGAATGAGAATGTCTCCGATCTGGCAAAGGAAATACATTTCCAGGAAGTCCAGGAAGCTCAGAGAGTCCCAAAGAAGTTGGACCCAAGGAAGCACACACCAAGGCACATCATAATCACATTACCCAAGATTAAAATGAAGGAGTCTTAAAAGCAGCAAGAGAAAAGGAGACAGTTACCTACAAAGGAGTGTCCAGAAGACTGTCAGCTGATTTGTCAAAAAGAAACCATACAGGCAAGAAGGGGCTGGAGAGAAGTATTCCAAGTCATGAAAGGCAAGGACCTACATCCAAGATTGCTCTATCCACCAAAGCTACCATTTAGAATGGAAGAGCAGATAAAGTGCTTCCCAGATAAGGTCAAGTTCAAGGAATTCATCGTCACCAAGCCCTTATTATATGAAATGTTAAAGGGACCTATCTAAGGAAAAGAAGAAGATCAAAAACTATGAACAGTAAAATGACAACAAACTCACAAGTATCAACAACAAAACAAAAACAAACTAAGACAACAACTAGAACAGGAAGAGAACCAGAGAAATGGAGATCACCTGGAGGGTTTTATCAGTGGGAAGAGGGAGCGGGGAGAATGAAGAAAAGGGTACAGGGAATAAGAAGCATAAATTGCAGGTACAAAAGAGATGGGGAGGTTAAGAATAGTATAGGAAGTGGAGAAGCCAAAGAAGGTGTATGTATGACCCATGGACATGAACTAAAGGGGGGAAATGTTTGGTAGGGGGAGTGCAGAGTGGAGGGTAATAAAGGGGAGAAAAAATGGGACAACTGTAATAGCATAATTGGTAAGACATATTAAAGAAATAAATATATCTTCCCTGGCAAATAAATAAATAAATAAATAAATAAATAAATAAATAAATAAGCAAGCCCTGGCTGGTGTGTCTCAATGGACTGAGTGACAGACTACAAACCAAATCAGTTGCTGGTTTGATTCTCTTTTGGGGCGCATGCCTGGGTTGCAGGCCAGGTCCCTGGCTGGGATGTGTGAGAGGCAACCATTCAGTGTTTCTCTTTTTCTCTTCCTCCCTTCCTTCCCCTCTCACTAAAAATAAATAAATAAAATCTTTAAATATATATAAATAAAGAGGAAAGGGATACTTTTCTTAAAGTGTGTTAGATTTTCTTCTCTGAAAAATCCTTTGACTTCACATTAAATTTATAAAGTATAGATTCTAAATAACAATCATAATTCTTTGTTATTTTCAATTTTTCACCTAGCAACAGAAAAAAAAAGTTCACATCTTCCTGCTGAGTTGGCCCAGAAGCAAAACACATGTACAGCCTGATCAATCTTAATACAATCTTGATAACCTTGGTTTTTGAGCAGCTATAGAACCATGACATCAAATCACAATTTCCCCAGAACTGCTTCTGATATAACAAGAACAACAACAAAAATTAGGAAGACCTATTTGGGACATGAGGGTGGGTAGGGTGGAGGAGAGTAACTGATGGAAAATAGGGACAATGTAATTGAAAAACAATAATTTAAAAAAAAGAAAAAAGAAGAAAAAGATTTTAATTGGAAAAACAGAAAAAAGAAAAAGAAAGAAAAACCCACCAAAATTACCGAAAAACTAAAGCTCCATAAAACTTAAAGGCAATAAGCCAGTTAGACCCATGTTCCAAAAAGTGCTTATTTAAAGTCTGATTTTTCAAACACAGAGTTGATTTACAACATTTTTATGTGAATCTCAAAACATCCTTGTATGTAATTTTCTTGAGCCACAACATACTAACAGAGTAAATTCTGAATTAGAAAGCAGAAAATTGCTAGAATTCCATCCTGTCACATGCAGGGAGAAATACACAAGTAGTTCTGTGGACAGGAACTTTTGGTAACAAAGAAGCTAGTTTTAAAACAATAACAAAAAAGAATTGTACAAAACTCCTAGTCTGAGTCTGCTTAAAATCTCTCTGTCCTTGGTTTCCTCTAGAACTCATAGAAATTCAGGAATGCAAGACAGCAGGGGAAAATATTAAAACCATAAACATTCCACATGATCCCTGGTACCTGGACTTTTCAAAATACGGAACTGAATAGTAAGACTGGCTTTGAATATACTGCTCCTCTCAAAAGCAAAAACAAATAGGTACTATTTTAAGGAATAAATAACTTCATATTGTTGTTTCATAGTATGCTTCACAGTATGTTTCACAGTATATTGAAGAAAATCACAAACAGCTGTATATTGTGCATATTAAGAAAGTGATGTTTCCGTTGTTAGGGAGAAACTTTCCTCTACCCTTCTAGGGTCTTTCAGCTGCTCTTATAATTAAATCTACATGAGGCAGATTAACTAGAGAAGATAACCAAATTTAGTTACACACTTATGGGAACCCCACATACTAGGGGACCCCCCAAAAAGAGAATTATTTTCTGGAGGGTCAGCCCCTTGTAGTACAGGCTTCCCCAACTAGGTGAGTGTTCCAGGAACCCATCTGTATCAACATACCAGCTGGTGTTGTTGTGAGAGGATGTGTTCAGCTTTAGTGAATTTTTTTGAAGATTCAACATGTTTTCCCACTTCATAATGGGTGATTTACAAGCACACCTGCTAACACCACACTGAGTGTTCAGCAATTTTTGACCAAAAACATCATGAACCCCATGCCCCACCCTCCCTATTGACCCAATCTCCTGAGTGACTTTTTTGTTTCCTGGGATGAAAAAAGTCCTCAAAGGAAAACATTTTGCTGGTGTGTAAGGAGTGAAACAAGAACCAGCAGAAGCATTAAAAGGTATCAATATTGATAAGTTCAAAAGCTGTTTTGAGCAGTGGAAAAAGTGTCTTGACAGGTGTATTGCATCAAATAGAGAGTACTTTGAAGGTGACTTGAGGTTTAAACATATAAGAATAAATACACAATTTTTTATAAATAAATTCTGGGATTTTTTTAGGTTCAGAGTCAGCAAGGAAAAATGAGGTATATATGGCATTCTGAGCTAAGGATGAGATAAGTCACTTCGGGGCTTAATAGGGGAGGGAGGTCATTTGCAGGATGGTAAGAACAGATGTTCAGTAATTACAACTTTGCTCTGCTCTACAGATAGGTCATAAAAAGTTATTTCTGGTGATAGCTCTTACTATGGGCAGCACCCCTAATTTAAGTTCTTTAAGGGAGAGCTAAACATTTCTCATAAGCCTACAGGGTCTCTATTGCCTTCAGCTCAAAATAATTCACATCTAAATCAGTATACCTTAGAGAGGCCAATCCCAAACCCCTCCACCACTAACCGTTCATATGAACTCAGGTAAACTAAAATATTTGCCCACATTGGAAATCAACATTAGTTCTCTTCTTCCCCTGACCACAATCAAACCGTGGTCGGCAGCACAGGTGGCTTTCAGAGCACACAAAAGCTCTTAGCAGTAGTGGGAAACCATACTCATTTTCTCCAAAAATCTTGAATTGGAATGAGAGTAAATAAACCAGATACAACCAATCATTTCCTTTCCATAAAAGAACAGTAACAGGCTGAGGTTTGTCACCAGAATCTTTGGAGCCAAAAATGCTAAGCATTTCTCTATAAAAACAGCTTCCTGATTACTGTTGAAAGTACTGCTTTGTCTTTAAGTCTTTAAAAATAATGGTTGAGATTAATTTAGCAACATGTTCATTCCTTAAACACGTACTGGGCAACTCCAGTGTGCTGAGGATATTCTAAATGAAACCACACCTGCCCTAAAAGAATGTTGGAACTAAATTTCGGGCAGATTCTGACATTTCCTTTAATTTACATTTCCCTGATTGCTAATGAGGTTTAGTTGCTTGGCTCATATCCTTTGCTCCTTTATTAACTGAAATACTTGTCATTTCTCTTGTTCATTGGTAGAAATTTATTAGCTATTCTAGATCCTAATTATTATCATGGATCATTGTTTCGTTTCTTATATGCAATGCAAATGTATTGTCCCATCTATAGCTTTGCCTTTTTGTCACTCATTAATATAGTCAAATTAATCCATTGTCTCTGGGTTGTTGTTGTTGTTGTTGTTATTGTGCATCTTAAGAAATCCTTCTCTATCTCAAGGTTATGAAGATATGCACAAAGGAAAATAGATTTGCTGCTCACATTTAGGTCTATAAATCTACCAACAATTTAATTTAGTGTATGGTGTGAGGTAGAAAGCTAGTATTTTCTTTCTTATGGTAGCCAAATGTCCCTGTCCTTTAACTGAAAAAGAGCTTGTTAGAGAGTGAAGAGAGAAGAGGATTTAAACCACGGGATTCTCAACCTTGGTCTGGAGGGACCTGTGGCATAGCACACCTGTACAGGTAAGTCTAACCTGACTTACTAGAGCACTAGATCCTTCAGGGAAGAATTGCCTCTTATTCACACTGTGTTCCTTGTGCCTACCATAGTACACAGCATATAGTAAAGTATTTGTTACATAATCAAATAAATACAAAGGTCGTTATGGTCTAGTTAGCATCACATTTGAGGTACACCCACCATATACAGGGTGAAGCAAAAGTAGGTTTACACTTAAGAGTACACAAAACACAGTTTATTCTTATATTATTATTTATTAATTATTATATTATTTTCCCACATAAACAACTGTAAACTACTTTTTGCTCCACCCTGTACTTAAAATATACCAAATGTATAGTGTGCCTCTGTACTTCTTGTCGTCTCTGTTTAAAATCTTCTTTTCTAACTGCCTTACCAATTGGCCAGTTGGCCTGTGAACGTTTCTCCAGGCACAACACAATGTGCTCTTCCTTTGCACCCACACAGCACCTATAAATCCCTTTAAGCAATACCTGGGGCATTGTCTTATAAGACACAGGCCAGTGAGATCCCTTTGTGGCCTCTACCAAAACTCAATATTCAAATCTAGAATATTAGAGAACTACACTTTTTTCCAACCTGGTTAGACCAGTGGACATAGGAACTTACGGGCTTGGGGACTGTATATGAGCTCCACATGGGCATCCTGATCGCTTTTCCAAATCCACTGATGTACTCCCTGTGATAAAGGAGACAGTGCTCCTTGTTCTTCTGCATGACCCTGGGCCTCCCATACGGCAAATTTAGTTTCTCTGTAGCCATTACTAAAATAAAAAAAATAAAATTAAAATGTTTGTGAAATTAAGAAATTATTTTATGCATAATAACTACCATTCTCAGATGACTTATTATATGCCAGGTACTCTGATAAATATATATATTTTATTGATTATGCTCTTACAGTTGTCCCATTTCTCCCCCGTCATTCCCCTCCATGCTGCACACCCCCTCCCACCCACATTCCCCACTTTTGTTCATGTCCATGTGTCATAAGTTCTTTAGCTTCTACATTTCCCACACTATTCTTGCCCTCCCCCTGTCTATTTTCTACCCACCATCTATGCTACTTATTCTCTGTACCTTTTCCCCCTCTCTCCTCCTCCCACTCCCCTGTTGCTAACCCTCCCTGTGATCTCCATTTCTGTGTTTCTGTTCCTGTTCTAGCTGTTTGCTTAGTTTGCTTTTGCTTTAGGTGTGGTTGTTAATATCTGTGAGTTTGCTGTCTTTTTACTGTCCTATTTTTTATCTTCTTTTTCTTAGATAAGCCCCTTTAACATTTCATATAATAAGGGTTTGGTGATGATGAACTCTTTTAACTTGACCTTATCTGAGGAGTACTTTATCTTCCCTTCCATTCTAAATGATAGCTTTGCTAGGTAGAGCAATCTTGGATGTAGGTCCTTGACTTTCATGACTTTGAATACTTCTTTCCAGCCCCTTCTTGCCTGTAAAGTCACTTTTGAGAAATCAGCTGTCCTGATGGGAACTCCTTTGTAGTGACTGTGCCCTTATCTCTTGCTGCTTCTAGAATTCTCTCCTCCTTCATTTTAATATTGGCTAATATAATTATGATGTGCCTTGGTGTGTTCTTCCTTGGGTCCAACTTCTCTGGGACTCTCTGAGCTTCCTGGACCTCCTGGAAGTCTATTTCCTTTGCTAGATTGGAGAAGTTCTCCTTTATTATTTGTTCAAATAAGTTTTCCACTTGTTGCTCTTCTTCCCCTTCTGGTACTCCTATAATTCAGATGTTGGGACATTTAAAGATGTCCTGGAGGTTCCTAAGCTTCTCCTCATTTTTCTGAATTCTTGTTTCTTCATTCTTTTCTGTTTGGTTGTTTCTTTCTTCCTTCTGGTCCACTTCATTGATTTGAGTCCTAGTTTTCCTCCCATCTCTATTGGTTCCCTGTGTGTTTTCCTTCATTTCATTTATTGTAGCCTTCAGTTGTTTATCTAATTTGTGAGCAAAATCAACCAATTCTGTGAGCATCCTGGTCACCAGGGCTTTGAACTGTGTGCATCTGATAGGTTGGCTACCTCCTGATCACTTAGATGAATTGGCTCTGGGGCTTTGATTTGTTCTCCCGTTTGAGCCATTTTGGTTTTTTTTTTGGGGGGGTCTGGTTGCGGCTGTTACGTAGTGAGGGGCGGAGCCTTAAGTGTTCCCCAGGGTGGGGCAACCCAGTAGCTGGGTAGTGACGCTGTATGTGGGGGCGGGGTCCAAGAGGGGACAATTGTGCTTGCTCTGCTCTCTCTCAGATTTCAGTCCCTTCCGTGGCTTCCCCTTCATCTGGATTATCTGTGTGTGAATGTAGGACTGCCTGGTCAGCCAGCCGCCTTGTACACACTGGGTCTGCACCATTGAGACCCTGTGTTGGGGTCTACTAGCCACCACCTATGCGCCTGGGATCTGCCAGCTGCTGCTGCCTGTGCACCCTGGTCTGCCAACCTCCACTTTTTCCTACTGCGACTCCACCCCTCTTACCAGTCTGGATGAATGGTTGTTAGACTTCTTTATAGTTCAATTTTCTATCAGTTCTGGCTGTTTTCTTGTTTCTAAATCTTTGTTGTCCTTAATTTTGGTTGTGTGAGGAGACACAGTGTGTCCACCTATGCCTCCATTTTGGCCAGAAGTCAGGGTTTTTTTTTTTAAATATTTTACATATTTAAACTCTTTTAATACTTAAAACAACTCCATGAGATAGATGTTATTGTTCCATTCTACAGATTACAAAACTAAGAATTAGATACATAATTCAGCCAAGCAGTTAACAGCTCATGGGACATATTTGAAGAGCTAAAACCTCAAAATCAAAAGCACAAACTTTATAACAAAGATGATCTACCATAATAATTGCCATAGGAAAGATACTAGAATTTTATAATAACTATGTCCTAATGTATTTATTTTCATTTATTTGCCATTATAATCTTAACATTCATCAATTATCGATAGTTAAAAACCTGTAGGGTATTTCTGCCATGGAGCAACACTCAACAGAGTATCAAACAACAAACATACTGAGCTCTTATTGTGTGCCAGGCACTATTGTAAGTGCACACGTGTATTAACTCATTTCCTCTTCATATCAACTCTACAGAGCAGATTTCTTTGCTTTATAAATGAAGACATGGGCCTAGTGAGTCTAAAACAAGAATACTTCAAAGATAATGGGTAATTATCTTTTTAGGTCAGGCACTATTCTAAATTCTCTCCATGGATTAATACTTTTAATCTTTATTACTACATGAGGTGGATATCTTTGTTATAGGTGAGAAGACTGAGGCACAGAGAGGTTCAATCATTTGGCCCGGGTGACACAGCCAGGAAGCAGTTCAGGCAGGACTAAACCCAGGCAGTTTGGTTGGTTCACATCTGAGAGGGGGAATAGGGACCTGTGGATGACGCACTACCTTTTCAGGGAGCCCGTAACGTTCTCAGAACCACTGCAACTACCTCACGCTTGCTATTGTTGTTACTAGTTGTGGGTTTATTTGTCTCTCCTCTTTACATTGGCAATAAAATCTTTATGAGCAAAAGTCCCTGTGAGCTTATTTTGAAGAATTCCAAAAAGGCAATATTGTATTTTGTTAGCTGTAAACATCAAGGACCTAACATGTATTCTATAGACTTACTTTCATCTTGAGTGAGATTTAGCCTTTGATTCACCCGTTCCACATCAGTATTCTGCAAGATAACGTGGGAGAGGGGAGGAGGTCAGTCAAGGCAACAGTGTGTTTTAAAGGGTGATCAAGATTATTTCTGTAATAATCCCATGAATGTCTTACTATTGAACAAAGAAGCCAGACTAGTTTGAGTTTAAATTCCAGTTCTGCCACTCACTCAGAAATATAGTGCTATTCCTTGGAATACTTTTGTGTGGGAGTGTGCAATGATATAACTGATAAGGGGCAAAGCATCCTGACCACTACTGGAATCCACTACTATATTGGGACAACCACACCCTGAAGCTTCTCAAACTTTAATCTAGCGAGCATGCAGCTCGCTAGAGGGCCTTCTTAAAATACAGATTATGATTCACCACGCCAGAGCCCAGAGGGCCCGAGATCCTCCATCTCCAACCAGCCAGCAAGTGATGCGGGTGCTGATCCTGGGACCATACTTGGAATAGCAAAGGGCATTCTTGACCGAGGAGAATCAGCCTCACAGTTAGCTTCTGTGACCTTGGACAATTTATCTCACTTCTCTGAGCCCTTGTTGTCTTTAAGATGAGGACTAAAGCACTCGCTTTGTAATGTTTTATTATTATTATTATTATTATTATTATTTTAAATGGCAGCTCTGATGAGGTTATCTGGAACAGCAGGCAGGAAACTGGCACTCTTACTCTGATCTTCGCTATGTGTTTGCTTTTAATTGGGAAGCTTGACGGAGCTTTTGTCCCTGGAATCCTCTTTTGTTGGTTATTTATGTATTTATTTATTTATGTGGTGTAATGTTCTTCTGAGGAGTACAGAATGCGAAGACTTTGCTGAGTCCTGGCTATCAGGAATAACTCCCGCCTGAAGGAGCAGGCAGTTTATTCAGCTCTACGACCACATCTGGAGCTTGGCACGAGTGTCCCTTGACATTAGTCGGAGCTTCGTAGACTCCTGATAACTGGGCTCTGACTCCATTCTGAAATCCCAGCCCCATTCATGTGCTGTAATTCTCCCAGGTAGGCTCCCTGCTTGCATTTTGGGCTCCTGTGCTGACCCCTTGCTATTGGGGAGCCCCTCCTCACACTGGACACTCACCTTGCAGAATGTTACCTTGTAGAAAGTTCACAGTCTTTGCCCCTGAACTCAGCAAGTTACCCTACCCACTACAATGAACTTCCCGGTACTATTTATAGCCAGCCTCCAAGCATTGCCTGAAGGAAATCTTTCATTGTTACCTAAGGAATGCTAGGCTTTTTGCTGAGTAGACTCCACAGCACCCAACCTAGTGACTGTACCTGATACCGGATCACAATCCCTGCACCCTCCCAGTTTTTTCTGCTCTAAGTAACCATCAGGCCATCCGATTCTTAGGCTGTAAGAGAGATGGTTTATGAAGGAAAACAAAGAGTGCCAAGATTCTACTGTTTTAAATGGTTATGGACAGTTAGCTCATAAAAAAAGTTAACAATTTCCAAATAGCACTTTCCAGTTTACAAAGCAAATTCACATACTTAATCTTATGATGTATCTCTCATTTTCGGATGAACCCATGAACACTTATTTAAATATCCAGGTTAGAATACAAAACTGGTTGTTAGCTACCTTGCTTATAGATCAGCTCACCATTTACATTCTTACAGTTACATAAGTTATTACTCACGTTTTGTAGCTGAGGGCAGGGGCAGTCTAGAGTGTCTGTGGGCAGTGAAACAGTAAAGCCACACACAGAAAGCTTGAACACTTCCTCTGCGTGGGATGGTTCATAAAAAGGCACCTTCAGAAGATGGTTTAAACTACCATGGGTACCATTGTTTGGAGCTGGTTGAATGCGTAGAAGATCTGTTTTAAAAAATAAGTTCAAAGTAGATTTAAATTGGAAGGCAACAACATCCGGGTAGGAGATGGAAGAAAACAAACACCCGCTGTTCACTTCCTTTAATAAATTCTGCTGTGATGCAGTTGCCAACTGCATGCACCATTCGGTTTACTGACTTTCTTCCCCAAGAGTTTCTGTCCCTCAGTCTTTCTAGACAATAGGGCCAGTTGTGGGTGGGCTGTGGGAACTGCCTCCCTTTCTCCAAAGAACAGCATCATCGCTACAATGATCACTTTGTTCCTTAAGCATATGATGACTTTCTAGCACAGAAAGCTAACTTTCGGTAAAAGAAGTTTAAAAAAGTTAAATAATCTTATTTCTAGTGTATTTACTTAATAATGTGAAAGTTCTCTAAGGACAGGTACTTTTTAGAAATTAAACTAGTGAATTTTGCTTAATATTAGGAGGAGTTTCTCTAATTTTTTCCTATAAAAGCAAAATGCACAAATGCTTTTACAAACATAGTGTTGTGTGTGGCTCCTGCTGAGCAGGACCTAACGAGAATGAGAAGCCACCTCGTTCCTTCAAAGCCTCCCCACAAAGGGTCCGAAGCCCTGACCAAAAACTCAGCTTGGGAACCAAAATTTTTAATTGTTAAGCCAACAACATATTATTTTTAAATAGACACTTTTTAGTTTCTAAGTCATATTCAATTACCATAGGCCTAGGCAGGATTAAGAGTGGCAACTGTGACCATATTTATGTGTAAATTCCTACAGCTAACTCACTCATTGCCTTGCCTACATAAATAATTTGTTAATAGAATGGTCTCAGGTGAGCATGTGAGCAGAAAGGTGGGTTAGATTCCCTAACCCTCTGATTATTTAAGGTTTATACTATTGAGAGTAATAACAAATAATCTATCCGAATAGGACTTTCTCACCATTCTTTTATGCCAGAAGCTTTCTCTCTGTAATTACAAGGGAATACTTGTGTTTCTGGGTGTATTATTCCTGCTTTGAAAAGTTGCAAGTGTAATTTTATTTATCTAAGTTTTGTTAAATTAAATTTTTATATAGTATCTAACTAATAGAAAAGCTGGTCTCCTGAGATCTAATGTTTAGCATTACTAGAAAAACAAAAATAAATTCACTCTCATAAGTGAATACTTCTGAATCATAAATAATTCTTCCTCATCTTTTTTACTTTCTGTTTCAGTGAGACCCTCTACCTCTGGAACTCAATTTAGCACCAATTTCAAAATCTATTAAATTATATACACATTTTGCTGTTGAATTCATGTAAACATACTTACCACACATTAGGTTATAGACTTCAATATTGTCAAATGGCTCAACTTCGGTCCTCTCCTTAAAACTGGGTCCATGTGCCAAAAAGATAGCCTAGGTGGTAATAATCCAGCTATTACTAACTGCCATCTAAGCTCAAGAACAGATGTTGGAAATGACACAACTTTCTTTCTGTAACAGCCCTCCTATTTGTATTTAGGCCTCTGTAAGGATTTCTTTTCAGATTTGAAAGTGACCTTTACATCTATTTCACCTGTGATGTTGTACCAATTCCAATCAAATATAATCCATACTCTGTTTACTTTTTCTAAATATACCTGCTTTTGCAGCACCTCATATGTCAACAGATTAGGAGAATACAAGCAACATTGGACAGCCAAAGTTAGCATGATTCTATAATACCTGGACAATATAAATTAGAAATTCATCATATACCATTATATATATTTTTGTATTATTTTCTTATCTTTGCTCAGATATGTTAATACTTGACAAAAGTGTTGAAGTTACTGAGCCTTAAAATTTTTGCACAACCTGTACTGACCCACTGACTTCTCAAATATCTATTCCTTTTAATTTTTAGGATAAAAAGATTTAAATATTTGTACTTCTATTAATTAATGTTAACTTAATTATATTATTTCTGACAGATCTAGTTGCTTTAGATTGCAAATAACTAGTAGAGAAGTATCAAACATAAAGAAACAATTCTTTTCTGGTCAAAGGGATATATATATATATATATCCCAAGATAATCAGCAAAGAATTGGAGGCATAGGTTTTTCTTGCAGTAATTAACTTATTTATCAAACAGTACCCTAGTTAGTAGAAAAGCTTCTATATCCAGAGATTTTTAACATATTTACCAAGATATATAACTCATTATGACAATGTTAAGAGGCAGTATATTCATAAAAAGCCTAACATATTTTTCTCTATCTGGAAAGGAGTGTGTGTGCATGTATGTGCTCCGTATGTGGTGTGATATGTGTGTGTGTGTGTGTGTGTGTGTGTTACAAATGAAATTCGATAAGACAATCAAGTTGCAAACATCACAAAGCTTTACCTGTGGGGGAATACTGGCAACATTTACTCATGGACTGCTCCAAATAGTCTTTTTACTGGGCTTCTAGAACACCACATGCTCCTGGTTTTCTTCCTTCCTCGCTGGCTCTTCCTTAATTAACTCTTTTCCTCCCAGCCTCTTCAAGTAAAGGCACTGAGGGCTCAGCTCTTGGTCCTCCTCTCTACCTACACTTAGTCTCTGAGGATCTTATCTAGTCACATATCTCTTAAATAATGTATGTGCCTGAAATTCAGTTTTTCTTCTCTGGACAGGCTCGCTCTTTAATTGCCTATATAATGTCCCACATACATGTCTAATGACTATCTGAACTTAGCGTGTCCAGCTGCACTCTCACTTCCTCCCCGCAGTCGGCTGCAGCCACAACCGAACAGCCTTTCGGGAGTCTACAGAGGCTCTCGCCCCAACATCTTAGGCACATTCCCTGCTTCCCTCCTTTGCACTGGCTGTTTCCTCTGCCTGGGTCACTTGTCCCCTGATTATCTGAAAGCTTGTTTCTTTCACTTGTTTAAAGTCTATTCTCAAATATCAGCACAATAAATCATATCCTCTCCACCTTATGTGAAGTTTCATATTGACTTCATGGTACCTTGAAACACCCCAGTTTTCACCTACTCTGCTTTACTTTGTTTTATTTCCAAAGCACTCATCCACTGACACACCAAATAATATATTCCTTCATGGTGCCAGTTGTCTCTATCGCCCTGTTAGAAAGAAAGCTTCGTGAGGGCAGGGATCTTTATGTTTTGTTTGCAGATGTTGTCAGAAGTCCTGAACATTGCCTATCAGCAAGTAGGAGCTCAGTAAATATTTGTTTTAAAAAAAAAAGCAGTAAGTTACCTCCATGGCCTTAAACTTATTATCAAAACCATGGTCACCTCCTCCACAGTATGAACTGGATTTACTCCTATAAAGAAATAATATTATTACACTCTGATCAATCTATTTATATGATATCTTATTGCAAACTGAGATTTAGTGGATCTTTATGTTTTTATGTAGCTTCTGCTTTTACATAAGTAAACTGTTCAGTTAACAACAGCATAAATATAGTTTTTTTATGCTCAAAATCGTAAGCCCAGAGGAACAAACAGAATGATGGAAGAGAAGGAAGGAGACTTCCAAGATCTACAAAGAGAAGTCGAAAGCCTTTGACTCTTAGACGTTGACGAAAGGATAATGACAAAGGCACAGGTTAAAAAAAAGAATTTGTCTTCATGCTTACCTGTATATTTACACGTTAATGTCTGTGTTATCAAGAATAGTTTCATTAATATGTTACTTTGCTTTGGAAATAATTTTTTTGAACTGGAAAAAATAGTGATTTCTATTTTATGGCAGAGATGTCTAGTAAAATAATATAAAAATATAAATAAAAATAAAAATACTCAAGGCAAGTTAATTATAATACTTGAAAAGAACAAGCCAGCATATTCTGTAAATTCACAGTTTAGTTTTAACTTTTGGCATTTTCCTCCATAGATTGCTGCTCTATAACTTGAATGATTTTCCAAATTTAATTAATTTGGTTTTTGCTTACTTTTCATATTTCAGGCTTTGAATTGAACAGTATCAGTAATTTTATATATAGTTGGCTTTTGTACTGAAAACAAAATAGCAATCAATGAACCTTGATTTTTTTATAAAGCAACAATGTTATACTGGTTCAAATTAGATCTCTAAAGGGGAGAGAGACAGAGTGAACGAGAGAGAGAGAGACTCCTATTTCTAAAGTTTCTAAAGGTTGACCTTAAAAGATTTCTCTCATTTGCTTCTCCACTCCCCATATTCCATTCTCTAAGGCAAACACACATGCACACACTATTTCTATTTCTTCTAGAATTGCAGGCTCAACTGAGAGGAAGGCTTTAATTTGTGTCTTAAAAAAATCAACTTTTAAAAAAGTCATAAGTAACTCTTACCCAGCCTGAATAAAATTAAATCATAAGATAAAAAAATAAATCACAACACTGAACTTTATCCAACAGAGAAAAGAAAAAAGAGGCTAAGTACTGCCAGGAATGGGGAAGGAAGAAAAGTCCTATTTACAGGGGGCTCACATTTGATTACCCTAAAGTGCCCAGTCATGCCCTTATCTTAGTTACTTTCAATAAAATTGTTGCCATAAGGTAAATGTTGTTTAAAAACTATTTTTTGTCCTTACTGCATAGATATTTAGTTCTCTGAGATTACTGAAACTATCTAATCAGGAATAATTAAGGTTTTAATTCTCTGTGGGAAGCTAGAGTATTCATTAATGAAAGAAAGAAATACTCTTTTGACAAGGATGTCCACTTTCACCACTTCTATTCAACATAGTATTGGATGTTGTAGCCATAGTGATCAGACAAGAAAAAGAAATAAAAGACATCCAAACTGGAAAGGAAAAAGTAAAGCTGTCACCATTTCCAGATGACATAGTGTACATAGAGAACCCTATAGACTCCACCCAAAACCTATTTGACCTAATAAATGAATTTGGCAAGAGAGCAGTATACAAAGTCAACATTCAGAAATCAAAGGCAGTTTTGTACATCAACAATAAAATATCAGAAACAGAAATTAGCAAAAAAAAAATACCATTTACTATAGCAAGAAGAAAAATACAATATTTAGGAGTAAACTTAACCAAGGAGGTAAGGACCTGTACTCAGAAAACTACACAACACTGAAGAAAGAAACTAAGGAAGACACAGATAAATGGAAGCATATACTGTGTTCATGGATTGGAAAAATTAAAATCATTAAAATGTCCACACTATCCAAAACAATCTGTAGATTCAATGCAATCTCTATCAAAATACCAATGACATATTTTACAGATACATAACAAATATTTTAAAAATTTATATGGAACCATAAATGACCCCAAATAGCCTCAGCCACTCTGAGAAAGAAGAACAAAGTAGGAGGAATAATAATACCTGATATCAAACTATATTACAAGGCCACTGTAATCAAAACACTCTGGTACTGGCATAAGAACAGATGCATAGACCAATAGAACAGAACAGAGAGCCCAGAAATAAACCCAAGTCTCTATGGTCAATTAATATTTGACAAAAAAGGGTAAGAACATAAAATGGAGTGAAAATAGCCTCTTCAATAAATGGTGTTGGAAGATCTGGACTGGTACATGTAAAACAATAAAACTAGACCACCAACTTACACCATACACCAATGTAAACTCAAGATGGATAAAAGACTTAAATATAAGTTGTGATACCATAAAAGTCCTAGAAGAAAACATAGGCAGAAAACTCAGATATCTCACCAGCAATACCTTCATCGATACATCCCCTATGGCAAGGGACATAAAGGAAAAAACAAATAGATGGTACTACAGCAAACTAAAAAGCTTCTGCATGGCTAAAGAAAACATCAACAAAATGAAAAGGGAACCAACCGTACGTGAAAACATATTTGCTAATGATACCTCAGACAAAGGTTTGATCTCCAAAATATACAAAGAGCTCACATGACTCCGCACCAAGAAGACAAACAATCCAACTAAAAAATGGGCAAAGGATCTGAACAGACACTTCTCCAAGTAGGACATACAGATGATCCATAGACACATAAAAAAAGCTCAACATCACTAGCCATTAGAGAGATGCAAATTAAAACCACAATGAGATACCACTTCACACCAGTCAAAATGGCCATTATTAATAAATCAACAAACAAGTGTTGGAGAAGTTGTGGAGAAAAGGGAACCCTAGTGCACTGTTGGTGGGAATGCAGACTGGTGCAGCCATTGTGGAAAACAGTGTGGAATTTCCTCAAAAAACTAAAGATGGAACTGCGTTTAAACCCAGCAATCCCCCTACTGGGACTATGCCCTAAGAATCCTGAAACACCAATTTAAAAGAATCTATGCACCCCAATGTTCATAGCAGCCTTATTTACAATAGTCAAGTGTTGGAAACAGCCTAACTACCTATCAATAAATGAATAGATCAAAAAACTGAGGTACATTTACACAATGAAATACTACACAGCAAAAAAAAA